>VXBA01003635.1:53739-71410 GCA_013399895.1 Serilophus lunatus | reverse complement strand
TGAGAGGCGGGGGGGGGTCGTCTCGGCCACCTGCGTGCGGTGGGTGGTGGCTCCGCGAGCTGTGCCGTTCCGTGCGCCCTTGCCGGCCAAAGCGGCCACCTTTGCATCCCCTGCATCGTCTGCCCGAAGCAGCTCTGAGAAGCCGCGGTGCCGCCCGCAGAGCGGTGCGGGTAGAGTTTAGGCTTCGGGACAGAGCATGTCGTGTGTCCCCTCTGCCCAGCCCGCTGTCCTGCGTCCCGTCCCAACCATCCCATACCTTGGGATGCGGGAGCATCGCGGCAGGACCGGCACAAGAAACGGGCGCGCAGGTCCGGGGGATGCCGCTCGAGAGATGCCGCAGGGCCGTGTTGCTCAAACAGCATTGTCAGTGTTGGTCTTGATTAGGTATATATTCCAAAAAATCCCCAGTGTAAGCATGGTATCGCCCTCTCGTTAGTGCAGACCCTTGCATTGCTTCGGAGCAGGGCCAGCCTGTTCTGGAGCCTTGCAGGCTTTAACAAGCCAGAGCTAATGAGCCGGGCTGGGTGGAAGTTCACTCCTCGTAGAGCCACTTAGGCAGCTCTAAGCCAGCTCGGCAAAGTGACACGTAGCTGCGCTCCAGAAGGTTTGGCAGAGTCCGGCTCCAGTCCAACACGTCTCTCTGGCCGGTGCTGCTCTCTGTGTCGGCACATGCCTGTGCCCCAGCAGACCTCAAGCAGCCACATATTCCCTTGGTCACCCCCTGTCTGAGCTAACCTGACCCATGAAATTTCTGTGGAGAAGCAAAAGAGACACTGCCAGATGCAAAATATGTGGGGTTTCGCCTCAAACTGAGATACGCTTTTGTGCTCTGACACTCCACGTTTAGAGAAAAATGTCACCATCAAAGTAAAGGCTGGCTGGAGGTCATAGGAGTAGGTGGTGTGGGGGGACTCTGGATTTCTGAAAGCAATCAGCTGGTCATGGTTCACTGCTCGCTCTGGCTGCAGTCCACAAAACCATGATGGCCCCTGCCAACCACCTTTTGGGAGAGGCCAGTGTGAAGAAAAATGATTGCTGTTCCTCAGCACCAGCCCAGGTTTTCAAGGCGTTTTCTTCATGTTCTGACTAAACTTGCTAGTTGGTCCTATATATATGACTCTGTGGCACCTCATTCCTGAGCAAAGAAAATTCAGTTCTCCCCCAAACAAAATTATAGTCTATTATATATATATTACAGTCTCACTTTCCTTTTAGCTTGATCCTCAAGTCTGTTGATTCAGCAAAGCTTCAGCTTTCAGCCCAGTATTCAGTACTAACATGGAACACCAGTAAAAATTACTTCTCATTTAGGCCATATCTTTAGTCTAGCTCTCTACTTTAAATTTTAAAGTATGTGGCCTCAGTAAAAATTAGTCTATGAACTTAGGTTGCCTGAGCTTTTGTTTAAGCTTACCTGGAAAAACAGGATGTCACAAATGGTGTTGTGGATTTTGGGACCTATAGAGACAACGAGTCTTGCAGGAGGCTTCACCACGACACTCAGCCTTGCCTGTGCTCCAAGGCCTTTGCAAGAGTTTGGGGCTCTTGCTGAATTCCAGCTCCCAGGGAGGATGACATTTCTGTCAATGTGTAGCTCAATGCCCAATTTTTGTATGGATTATTTCACGTGTAGACAACAGGAATGAGAAATTAAGCCAAACTGATTCCTTAGCAAATTCAGTGGTGTTTCAGTACAGTAAGAGATGGTTTATAATACATTAGCAAGAAACTCTGTTTCTACTGTAACATTTTTACATTTGGAAAATCTTCTTTTAAAATATGTGGCTGGAGGTAGGAAAGAAGATTAGAACAGCCTAGTCTGTGATAAAGGACATTTTCAATTCAATGGGACTGCTGTAAAGGCCCTTATTTATTTTTCTCAGCAGTTGCATTTTGCCTTTCACTCGCTTGCCTGCAGCTTTAGTTGCTGTAGAGGTTTTCTTCTGTAAATTCTTCAAAGTGATGGATTTTCCTTTGAAAGAATGCTTGACTGAAGAGAACTACAGAAGTGTAACCTTTTTTTTTTTTTCCCTGTGCACGTGTGATGGTTTGAGCTTTGAAAAGATGTGTGTACTGCCACCTCTTTTGTTAATTTGCATGCCAAGAGCCTGAAAATTTGCATTACTGGCTTCATACTCCTTAGCTGAAAGGCAAGGACAGTGATCTCCTACATTTCCAGTTAAAGGTCACCTGAAATACATGTTTCTCTCTAGCTCAGGCTAGTGAGACTTTCAGCATTTTATCAATCAAAGGAGCATAAGGCATATTTTTATTGATTAAATGTTACTGTTGTAGCAAGGAGCATTAATGTACCAGATGCTGCACGTATGTACCTTCACCAATGCTTACAATACAGACAGACAAAAGGCAAGAGAAAAAAAAAACAAACAACAATTTAATCTTTGTTTTAAAAACAGAAAGCTCTGGCACAGAGCTGAGGAGAGGAATTTGCCAAGATCACATCTCCCAACCAATATCAGCATCTCAACCACAAGCTATTCCCCTTCTTGTTGGTTCTTATCCTTTTGATGTGTTCCAGCCTGTTAGATAGGTAAAAGTATTCATGTGTTAAGTTACAGCCTTGAACTCTAAAAAAATAATGGTCAAAGCCCAAGCTCTCATAGCACGCTAAAACTCTTTTATTTAAGAGTCTATACAGAACCACAGGTAACAGTTGTTGTCCTATAAAAATCAGCAACAAACCACTTGAAATACACACCTTTAGTCTAGGGATAATGTCATTCAAATCCCAATACAATTCCTATAAAAAGCCTTTTAAAATGTTCACAGAAGTGAAATGGTCGAGTAGGAGCACCAGCCTGCTACTCAGGACTCCTGAATCTCTCAGCTTTCTGTCATGTAAGCCCACCCTGAGTACTGTGGAAGCTCACTGGATTCCCACAGGATCAAATCTAAATGCCAGCCATGCGCTGTAAATGTATTTAAATCAAAGCTTGGCTTTTACCAGAAATTCCATAGAAATTCTACTAAGCGAAGCTGGAGCTCCAAGGTACCAAGTCCTCACTGGTTGAGTCCACACTACTGCTGGCCATGCTTTGGAGTTGTGTTCCAGCAGGATCTGGGCTGGTGCAGTTTAATTACCACTGCAGTACAAGGCTATTTAAACACTGTGAAAACCATGATGCCATAACTCCACTCTTTGCCATAAGCATTTGAAAATATGAGGCTTCCTTTGCAAGTGCCTATTTTTCTGACAGTCTGAAATGTCATTGAAAGTTCAGTTCTAAAACATTAAAAGATGCCTAAAAACACTGAATATTATTCATATTCTTAAAGAACTGCTTTTTATTGTAAGTGAAGAATGTTTCATGATTAGAAAACAAAACATTCATAAAGAGCTACATGCAATTCATCATCTAAAGAATTTAAATCATTTGACTTCAGATAATTCAGCTTTGATCCTTAGATTGTAAGAGTCAACATTTCCTGAGGTGTTTTCACAGACTTTTCAGGACAGTCTAGAGTTCATTTGTCTGTGTGTCTGCTGCAGGGTCTGGTAAAACATTCTGTTACAAAACTGATGGCTGCAATGGTAGAAGGGTTTAGAGAACAGAAAACCAGGGATGCTAAACTAAAATAGCAAAGCTTTCATTAATTTTTCAGGCTCTGTTATGTACCTTTTAGCTTTTGGCTGTAGCTAATCAATTTGAATGTTCATATAAGTTCTGACTTTGGGCAATGAATTCTTAAAAATGTCTTATTTTGCATTTTTAAGATGTTATTGTGTAGTGCATGCACATTAAGAAAAGTTGTTGCTTTTGGGGGTATAATGGATCTTTAGAATCTATTTACCTTTCTGAAATCCAATATAATCTTTGGAAGATTAACTCTTGAGATAGCTAATAGGTTTTCTTTAGGAGAGCCAGATGCTGAATTGTATTCTTTGGCATGAGGGGGATTGTTTTGCTTTTTAAATATGAAAGATTTCCTTAAAAAACATTTAGGTTTGGAAAATTAAATCGATGGCTGATCAATGGAATTAGACAGGTTTATAATATCCTAGAAGCTGTTTCACCCATTTACCTCTCCTGTGATCAGAAAACCATTCGACTAAAGAGAGAGTTCAGACACTACATTTAAATGACAGTTTTAAAATAGAAAGGATGACCGTTCTCTAAAAATGTACTTGTTGAAAGGTGGGTATCTCTACCCCTTTGGTAAGAAATACATGTATATGTACTCATGTCTTATAAGGATAGATGGGTTGATGCAGTAAACCATCACAAGAGCAGTGGTTTACCTGAACTAAGAATTTACTTCACAGTGCCTTATTTTTTAATGTAGATATTATAAAACAACCCTCTATCAATTGTTGTTATTGTTATCTAGCATCTCTTTCATCCTCAGAGTTGTCACTCTGTATTTCCATGGTTAGAATAGGTATCTCCTCAAATAACTGGCTTTATCCGTAGCTTATATCCATGGCATCTTCCATGGTCACTCACTATTACAATTCAAAGCACCTTTTCAAGCATTGAGTTGGGATTTTGGTGAGCAACTGCCCCAGGATTTTATCAGTGCTTCCATCCTGCTGAAGCAACCTGCTCTCCCTTAACCAGTATGGATGTTCTCTCAGGATATCAGAATTTTTCAGCCAGTGGCATCATGCTACGCTGTGATTCCATCACTGTCAACTCATTACTTTGTATTGTGGCACAAAAATCTTGGAATTGGCTCGTGTGCTTTAAAACAGAGGTGGGAAGAAGCAATTTGATCATGCTTGTTTAATCCTTGCTTTGGCAGGTGAGGCTCAGATGTTTGTCTGCGCTCCCAAGATGTTCCCTGCACATCTGCCAGATGTGGTGGCATTCCTCAAATTCTCTCTGCTGTTAGTGTCTCCTTGGCCCCTGAAGCCTGGCTGCCTAATTGGAAACAAACCCTTTCTCAGGCTGCAAGAGGAAGTGGGATATGTGAACCCTCGCACCATGCTACCCTCAGCCTGCAACTGCTGTGGAGCCAGAGGATTCCTGCCTGGCAGCAGGGACAGCACTAGCCAGGGATCCCTTCACAGGGCAAAGTGGTTATTAAGTGTCATTCAGGGCAAAGTCCACCTAAGAGACGCCAACCTGACCTGAGCACACACCTGTGCTGGTTTTGGCTGGGGTAGAGTTAATTTTTTTCACAGTGGCCGATATAGGGCTGTGTTATGGATTTGTGCTGAACACAGAGTTTTGTGATAATATAGACAATTTCGTTATTGCTGAGCAGGGCTTACACAGAGCCAAGGCCTTTTCTGCTTCTTTTGATGCCAGGCTGTCAAGGAAGTTGGGGATGCATGGGGGTTTGGAAGGGCTACCTTCCGATGAGTTCTCCAAAAGACATTTTCGACGTCTTCTTTTATCTGAGTGAAAAGTGTCTTGCAAGTTAGTCATATATACTGCAAAGGGCTATAGACTGAGTATAAACATGTTTAATGAAGCTGAACACTGTAAGCATAAGCTGCAAAAATACTTTGTTTACTTAACATTTATAAACATTCAAGTAAAAGCTTGTTAGGTTTGGTTGGCTAAGCCTGTTTTCAAAAGGGACCTAGAAGCCTGAAAAAGTTAAATAAATCAACATATGCATAACAAGACAATCATTCATATTAGCATTCTAGTTAAGTTAATGATTAATTCACCTTTGAGGACAAAGTGGTGGTGAAACAACTCTAATATCTAGTAGCAATATTACAGTCAAAATTCCAGATTATATCAACACATGCTTATTTAATACAGGAGAAACTTTCAGAGCTAAAGTTTAAAGAGAAATCTGAATAACCATATGCTTATTTGAGTATTTAAATATAGATTGAAACTAGCTATTCTCCAGAATCGGCTTGCAGATATCTGCTCTGTCTGGGAATAAAGAGGTCACTAGAGTTTTCTACTGGCTTTAAATGGCTGAACTGGAAGAGCAGGATAATGTCAGAAGAACAGAAGCAGCAGCAGAAAGGATAACATCTGAAATACATTGGCTGTGGGAGGATGAGAGATACTGCAATAGTATCTTTTTAAAAATATGACTGGCTGCTCTGTCTTGGGCAACATGGATATCAAGAATGTTGTAACTGAGCACTGAATACAGGTTGGTGGGATTTTTCCCTGCTTATAAAGAGTTCTCCATCCTATTTGTCAGTAAAGATTGCAGTAACACAAAGCATCGTTCAGCTGGGAGCTGTAAGACCAGCACTAGGCAGAAAGATGAAGCCTTCTACAGCAGTTTGGTCTTTTCACTCTGACTCAGGGGAAAAGAAACTTAGCCTTTCCTCTTGGAGACAGTGAAAGCTAGTATGGGATACCCCATGTGGATTAGCAGGGGGACCTTGAACTACTGAGAAAAGCAGCTCTCTATACGTTTTAGTTAATGGCTGTGTCAAAGAGGGAATTTCTTATGTTAGCAGTCCTGGAGAGTGGGACTTGCAGCATCCATACCAAGAAGCTGAGGTGGCATTTCCTTGCTCTAAGTCTGTTTTTAAGTATGTGTCCTCCAGGGTCTCAAAAAGGCTGGTGACTTACCTCCCTTAGGCTCACTAACACTTCTTACTCTCTCCAATTTTCTTTGCAGGGAAAAAGTAGTTACTGGGAATGTCCATGGGCAATCTTATGGCTACAGAGATGGAATGGAAACAGAACTAGTTCATGGATGATCTTGTGGTTCCAGACAGAAGTTGGTTGATGAAGATATTCTCTGCCTGGGTAAAGCCCTAAGAAACCAGATCTGATCTCATAGCTGACCTTGCTGGGAGCAGAAGGTTGGACTATAGGTATTCTGAGGTCATTGTAACCTGAATTATCCCATCATCCTATGAAAATGGAGAATCTGCTTTGCAGCAAACAACATGGATGTTGGGATAGAGAAGATGGTTCTCATTTAGAAAAAAAAAAAAAAGACACATTTTGAAAAGATTGTGTCATGCCAGTTCTTTTACAGTCTAAGTGACATAAACCTGATAGAGGAACTTCTGTTTTCCTCATGTAACCCTATGGAGAGAGCAGTGTGAATCTTTCAATGTTGATGCAGTCCTACAAGGTTCAGCTGGGTATAACCAAGACCACATGTTAATTGGGGAAGCACAGAATAGAAGATTAAAAACATTGCCAAGAAGTTTTTACATTAACTTTGTTAATATGAAAAAGATTCTTTAAAAAATGGGCATTTGCAACCTCACCTTATCTGTACATCAAAGGAAAATATATTTGCCTTGATTCTAAGTGAAGTTTATATGATTGCAAAGATCTTCATGAACAGGTGAGGTAAAGGAGGGAGCGGTAGCGTTCACCTTTAATATTTTGCACTCCTCTAATCTCTTTTATCTGAGGATTTCAGAGACTCTGTCAGTCCTGAGAGAAAAGGTAATATTTTAAAGATTGAAATTCAAAGAGGTGAATGGATATAAATGGGAAATAGCATTCCTGAAATATCATATAGTATTCAGACCATATGAAAAATCCCCTATTTTCCTCTTCTTTTCTATCCTAAGTGCCTTCAAGGCAATTCACAGTGCCAGAAAAGATGGTAAGAAGTGTTTACAACTGTTTATATACAGGCAGTTTGGATACGATGATGACTGTGGGAGCAGAGATAAACAGGGACTAGATCAGTTTGTCAAAAAAAGGGTTGTTTTGAGCATGTTACATTAAATTTTGTCCTATAGAGGTAGCAGGTTTTACAGAATACTTTTGT
This sequence comes from Serilophus lunatus, assembly GCA_013399895.1. Lineage (NCBI taxonomy): Eukaryota > Metazoa > Chordata > Aves > Passeriformes > Eurylaimidae > Serilophus > Serilophus lunatus. The sequence goes on along the minus strand of VXBA01003635.1, from coordinate 63,724 downwards.
ATTGGAATGTGTTTGCTTTACAAATCACAACACTCATGATTGTATGAAATCTCTTTACTAGGACAGCAAAGTTGGAGAAATGCTCTTCTGCTCAGAATCAAACCTAGTCTCTGAACACAGAGGCCACAGCAGAGGAAAGGAGTCTTGGCATTCCCTGGAATGCACAGTATACAGAACATTAAAATGCTCTTCCCTCTTTAACGACCAGGTGAATTCCTGTGCCTTTGCTAACCTGACAAGTTTTGTATATAAATAATTCTATTGATAGTCGGCAGAATTCATCCCAAAGGATGCAATATAGTGTGCAATGATAAAAACGGCATCTTTCAGGAGGTCTGTGAAGTCTTGCAACTTTTCTTCCCCTTTTATGTTTCCATTGGTCACAGATACACTTTCCTCTCAAGTACATTTGTAGTTCTCCAAGCTGTAAAAATTCATATGCAGGACCCGAAGGGAAAATGCTTTGTATCTTCCAAGGAGAATATGTGTTGTAATCGTGTAATGAGAGATCTCTCTTGATTTACAGCTTTCATTCAACAGAAGAGTCAACAGTCATGTTAAGGGCATGTAATTTCCTAACTCGGAAGTTCTTGCTGTCTTGGGGCATTAGGAAATGAACCTCTTTGCAATTCAGTTTTTTTCCCCCAAATTGTTTCTTTTTTATTCATTCTCTCAACAAAGCCAGAAACTGAGAATTATCCACATACAGAGAAAATAGCTTCACATCAATCAAGAAAACCTGAAATTACAAGTGGAAGCTCATTTCACACTCTGTAAAAAGCAAGCAAGGCCTGAGTTATAATACATGCCTATTAGCCTTTATTTACAATTGTAATAATCAAGCTTCAAGATAAGCATCTAGGAGCAATTTTTCTTTCCTGTAGGAGGGCATTATTCCAAGTGTTCAAATATCAGAGCTCCTGAGCTGTTTTGGCCAGCAACCGTTTGGTGTAGAAGAGCAGCATCATTTCAAGGCCATCCTCCTGTTCTTGGTGCTGTAGCACATCTCTGCCTCTACAGAGTGAGACTATGGCAGACTGAAAAGATGTCCAGCCCTCAAATCAACATCACTATGCAGATAAACCAGGAATAGCACCACTGTAGCAAGCCAGCTGCATCTGTCCCTCTGAAACTACTCTCAAGTCTCAGAAAGTAAAAGCAGATGTACCAAGTCATGCCAAACCCCAGTTTTGTTCAATATCCTCTCCCTAGCAGAGCTCACTAACCAAAGACTATGAGGAGATATAAGAACAAACCAAGCACAGTTATATTTTTGTACTGTGTAGTCCCAGCTTCCAGCAATTTGTGGCTCATAGCCTGAGCCAGGCAATTCCTCTTGCTCTTGTATCAGAGAAGAGAGTAAATAAATATTCCTGAGTCTTCTTCTGAAAATAAACAGCTGGGCATCATAGGCACACAGGCATTCCATACAATTTGCTCATCTCTTTCCATTAAAATAAGTAAAACTGTGCATGAATTGCCATAGGGATGCAGAGAGGAGACAAAGCAAGACCCTTGTCATTGATGCCCAGTGAAAGGACAGGAAGAGATAGGCACAAGGTGAAATACAGGAAATTCTGCTCAAATACTTTGAATGTCTTTGCTCGGTTTTCTTGGGGGTTTGTTGCTGGCTTGTTTGGGGTTTTTTTGTTGGTTTTTTTTTTACTTCAAGGGTGGTCAAATGCTGGAACAGGTTGCTGATGTGGCTGACTCTTGCTGAGCAGGGGGCTAAACTAGATGAACTCCAGAGATCCCTTCCAACTTCAGCTGCTCTGTAATTGCACAAAATTCCCTGAATTAGCAAGTAATAGTGTGTTCCAAAAGGTCCAGACCCAGAGGACTTATATTGTTTCTGGCTTAAAGCAAGACTTGGATCCTTAACTTCTACAGCCCAAACTTTTGTATTCTGTCTGAACAACTGCTGCTTGGCCAGAAAGTCACATACACTTAGTCACTTTCCATGGCTTCACAGTTGACACATTCCCTTAATTCATGGATAAGACAATTAGCCAGTATATTTATCTTTAGTTGTCTTGTATGAGCAAGACAACCACCTTTGAAATAGGGACTGTTCCAGCAAAAGTATATCTTTTTTTTTTTTAAACCTTTTGGGTAGCAAGTGTTTATGCAGTAGAAGTTTATCATCATCAGAACATGAATTTTTCAGTTACAAAGTACAAGCAAAAACTTACTTACTTAACAGTTTTAATGGCTGGTAATGAATATAAGATCAAAATAATCTTTCTGGCCCTGCACTGTATAGTAAGTAAGCAAAAGAATACATTGCATCTCCTAGAGAAGGAAAGGAATGGAAGCATTTGAAAGGTCTGAGAAATTCAATCTCCCAAGCTGGGTTTCATCACCAAAATCTTCTCTTGGATTTGATGGTATTTATCAGAGTTCTATCATAATTTAATTATTTCCATGTCATTACTAAGTACAAATTCAAACATTAGTTCTAAAATACAACTGATACTACAAGTTCTTCTGCTGTTTTGAGTGCCCCAAGCTGGCCAGGTAAACCCAAAAAGTAAGAATAAGGCCAAGATTAGAATTCCAGTGGTTCTTGTTCCAAGCAGAGGAATTCAGTGTCCCAGCAAGGGTTGCAGCTTGGCCACTGGATAACTGTGTGTCCCTATGGTGGCATGTACAAGTAACAGCAATCTGAGATGCACGTCAAGGAGAGTTTAAATCGGATTTTTGAAACTCTCAAGAGAATAAAAGGAAACGTGTTTGTTCACGTGTTTGTTCACGTGTTTGGCAGAATACTGAATTTTCTTATTGTTCACTTCTGCTGTTGTCAATTCCACCTGTTGTTGTCTCTCCCTATTATGTAAACTGTAAAACTATCCATGGCTGCTTGTTATCACATCTTGCCCTGCTTAAATACCATACAATCAAATTTACATTTCAGCTAACATTTCTTTGTTTTCAAGTACCTGCTTCCACGCTAATTTTAATCAGTTCAAGCAGTTACAGAAAATGAAAATCCATCCCAACATTAACCAAAATTTACTGGGATGCCAAACAAACCTGATCCATTTCTTTTATACTGGCAGTCCTAACCTGTGACATCTCCTTTAAATACATAAAATATTTGCATGGGAAGGAAAAGATGGGGGGAAAAACAGTTGCAGATGAATCAGAGCTGAGAATTCTGCACCTGAAACACCTCTGTATATAAAACAGCTGTTACTACAGCTGCTGAATGAACCAGGCAAGAAAGAGTGTGAGAAGGAGCAGGAGTCATAACGTGAGCTGGCCCTGCCTCTCTGCAGAGCTCAGCTGCTGTGGATGAGCCAAGTGATGCACCAGTCTGGTGGCAACACACACTTCAGGTGAACATCATCCTGCCTTACACTATTAAAACTGAGCTGACAAAGAGTAGAAACAAAACCTAAAGAACCTATATCCAAGGTAACCACAAGTGGATGATGTTTATTTTGACGACGTTCTTCATGTTGATTGTCACCTAGACTTTCTGAAGATTTTTTGAAGATTGCAATAACATTAATAAAATTAAAGGTCCTTATTTTTTTTTAATTCCACCTGAAACCTTATCTTTTGTTTTTAATTCCACCTGCTACTGCTTATACCCCGTAGGAGAAATTTCTCTTTGTAAATTGCATGGTGAGAACAGGTACTTGAAAACAGAGAGAGAGTGATCCATACCCTAAATCTCTGGATCAGTCATTTAAATACAGACATGCTTACCTTTTCCACTTCCCAACTTAATTTGGTTAATTTAGGTTTTGTTTAATTTTATTGTTTTTTTCTGTTTGGATGGAGGAAAGAGGGAGTGGAGCAGAGAATGTTATGACTATTGACCTGAGACAGTCTCCTGGAAATAATCTAACAGCAGGGAACAGCAAGTCCTTTTCAAAACCAATGAAGCAAGAAAATGCTGTTGACCAAGCTATTGTGAGAGATTTGAGGGAGTGGTGGGGGGGCAAATTATGGCAAAGAAGGAAGAGAGAGGATAAAATATGCCTTAGATTCATATTTACTATTTCCTTTAAATGAAACCCACATGTTTTCAAGACCATCACTTTTATGCCACCTCTGATGTAACTAAACCTTGTTCCAAAAAGACTCAGTTTTTAGTGGCAGTCAGATGTCGTGATTAGGTTTATGACTGCAGGAGTTTTGCTCACAGCATGTGGTGCTACACAGCCTTGGATTTTCCTTGGATGTCTCTCCTCATAATGCCCTATGGTAGCTTGGAAAAACAAGACACTATTTCTGTAAATACTCTGTTTATGTTCTTCTGTGAGGGCTCTATGTTTTCTCACTGAGACATAAGACTTCTGAAATCCTCACATGTTTATTTAAATGCACTTTAATTGTGCATAAATAATAGGAAAACAAACAAGCCAACCATATTCCCAGCCCTAATTAGATCAGCAGCAAACCAGCATTGCCAGGACTACTTTCACTGTGAAATGATGGCCTTGGAGAGACCTGAGGGATGAGAAGGACCTTGCTCAGATGTGGTTTGTGTGTGTTACTTCAAGATGCTGCTGCCAGTCCCAGCTGGGTCAGGCACCACAGCAAAGCTGGCCCTGGGAACACACATAGTGCAGATTTTAACTATTTGCTTCCTACAGATGCTTTTCTCTACAAACCTCCTTTAGTTTCAGAATTACAACAGACAACATTGGTATATTGTTGGATCTGCACCTCATGTTATTTAAAAACATAATCAATTGCTTATATAAGCTCTCAAATAAACAACATTCACCATCATAAATAACTTAATACCATTGATGATGGTTGTGTGAGAGGAACTTCCCACTCAGGATTTGGATTTTGTTTGTGTTTAATGATCTTTGGTTCTTTTTGCTGATCCTTCATTCTTTTTGTGCGTGTGCACAGGCACATGGAATAGTTTCTCACTGAAATACAAAACCCTCAATGTTAATTCATCTTTTGAGTTAATCCATTTACACTGAAAGCCAAGAGACAGAAATTATTATTGTTGGGGGCTGACAGTCGGGGCCTCCATCAGGAACCCGTAGCAGTGGATTTGACTTTCCTGATTCCTCATCACTTTCCCCACATCAAACCCACTAATCTACACTGTACATAAACAAAGGGAGGTTATTGTTTGTGAGAGTTAGAAAATTCAAAACTGAAGCTGTGTATGAACTCTGGCTTTTATTTATGGCATTTGTTGGTGAAACAGACGCTGTTTTCCCACAACATCATAGAGTGGAATTCCTCTCTAAACTGTCAGAAATCATCTATTCTTATTACTCAGATATGTGCAGCCACTATTCACACGAGCAACTTTGTGAATAAGTTAGCACATATTAACATTTTTAACCGTGACATCACACTTTAGGATTCTTTCTTTAAGGACAAATTCCCTGGTTATTTCAAGAAGTAAAAACCTAAACAGAGCAAGTAGGCTTTGAGAACTTTGTATAGTTATCTATAAAAGAAATTTACTCTAGTGTATCAAGGGAACATGTTCTGCAGAAGCATCAACACCAAAAAAAAAAAGAATAAAATTCTGCACTATTGATGAAATAACAAAGATACTTTTCTACATATTTAGGTATCAACTAAATAGCCAAGAAAAATGTATTGAAAGAATAAAGAAAAAGACTAAACAAAAAAGCCACAAACCACCCTTTGGGATGAAAGCAAGCATGTGTAATGGGAGCCCAAAGGGTAATATATTCAGAAAGCTCTAAGAGCCGAAAATGAAGGCTTAGAATGAAAGCAGCTCTTCAGCCATAACTCTACTGTCACTAACGTAAAGCTATAATCTTTTTTTCCTATGTTCTCATTATTATCCAAGCACTAACTGTCAGTTAAGAAGATATAAGAGAGCAGGAATTTTCAGTGGGGTGGAAATCTTTCGTCGCCTGTTTTCTTATATATAGGAATGTTACAATTTTGTCATGGCTTTTAACTAATCTTTGGTTTGCTGCTGCTGTGACAACCTTTTAAGGAGGTAGAATGTGAAATGGAATGATACTGTTACACTCTAATAGACTGAAAGTACTTCTTTTTTTTTTTTTTTTTTAACCCAAAATAACAGTTTCAATAGTAACACTGGAGAGGTTGAAGCCAGTATCTTTGATGAATTGTGAATGAAGAAACAGATTTATTTGCAAGCAGGAAGGGACACCAGCTCAAGCTTCTGATACCATTTTTTTTTTGTAATTTTTGAGGGCTGATAGATAAAATGCAAGTGACAAAGAATTCTTCTGTTTTAGAAATTCTCCCATTAGTACCAGACAGAGTATGGTATTTTGCCTAACTATTTTACAGAAGAGAAAAATGAAAGCATTGCAAAGGGAAATGATTTATGAAAAAGGATTTCGTCATCCACAGTCTGTCCTTCTTTCATAATATAGCTCCTGTAAGAATAGTCTCAGTGGAGTTTGCAGCACAGTTTAAGGAATAAAATATTAATCAGAGCAAGAAAGAAAACAAAATATATCCAAGAGTTAGCAGTCAATCTCAACCTACTGTTTGTTTCACTTCATAACTGGATGTTTACAAGGTTTCAGAGTTAAAGCCAAGTATAGATTTTAGTGGGAATGTTGAACTGACTCACCCTCCAGAGAAGGAACATGAAGAGATTTGGATCCACTGTATTCATTTGTTTCCTCACAGAGTGAAAAGACTCCTTGGCTGCAATTTCTAGTATATGTACAACTTTTTATTGTCTTCAAAAAGAACTCAAGGGAATGATGAATATATATATTCAGGTACTTTAATATAAAAAGCATTTGTTCACTGTTTCCATGAGACATAAATACAGATGACCAGACAGGGATAAAATAGCTCTCCTTTCCCTAGGATACAAAATTGAGTTTACACAGAAATTTGTAGCTCAAAATATGCTGTATGTAGCTTGTTTAAAAAGGCATATTATATTTTGTCTTTAGGGGTAACTTCTTACGAAATTGGCTATTCAGGGTCTTCTACGTTGGTCAATTAGACCTTAATAACATGGAAGAGTCTATTATATTTTACAAAAGTTGCTAGATTTTCCATCCGTTTAAGGCCATAGCACACAAGAACTAGTATCTCATTGACAGGAATTCTGTTTAGTGAGCAAATTCATTTAGTGCTATTTTACATGGCTATTAAAGGGACAAGAGAATCCTTCCTCTTCATCCCTCTCCATACAACTGGAGAAATCATTAATACAGCAGAAAATCTTCAAGAAGAAGTTCCTCTGTGTGGGGAGAGCTCTTCAGGTTCTGCATAGTGTGAGCTGGAGAATGAAACAACCCAGCCCTTATTTAAAAACAAACATTTTCTTAACATATAGTCCAGACAATTGTATTCAAATTTTCAGTCCATTTCATCACTCACACAAGAAAAATTACACTACACCTCTTCCAGTGAAAGTGATTTAAAAATGTCATCAGTACAGTTCCAACTCTGCTAAGAGCGAGACCTGACCACCATTAATCAGTCGTTCAGAGGGCTTGGGGTTGGGTATTTTTTAATTAACGGTGAAATGAAGAAGTAAAGTTTAGAACCCAAGGTGTTATCATCCTGAAGAGTTTCTGTGCTCTCTGCTCTGAGGTAACTAGGCAATAAAATCCCCCAAGGCACCCCCAAGGAAAGCACTCAAAACTGCAGTCATGCATCCGTGCGTTTGGGTATTGTCTTCCAGTTCCTCAATTTCACACTTTGCTAGAAGCATGCAGTAACAGCAAGTTTCAATTACTCACATCTCAAACACTTACCAATATTGATGAGCCTGAACTGCAGCATTTCAATCTCCACTTCTGATTTGAGGGCAGTATCCTTTCAAATTCTCTAACGCTGTCTAGGTATTACTATTGTGAACACAGCTTTCTGCATCCTAAAGAGACATATTAAAGCAGGAATACCGCATCAGCAACATTACTTATTGCAAATCATGTAAGTGTGGTAGCTTTTCCTAGCAAAGAAAAAGCATTTCTTTCTTTAACCTTAGAAGAAATGAAATGCATCCCCTGCTGCCATAAGTAATGACAGAAAGCAAAGCTTTAAAATCCTAAGTGGTCGCTCTGTTTATTCATACCCATAGAAATTACATGTTAGCTTGCCATGTGCACAAATGGATTCACGTCCATAAATTGCGAGTAATTCAGTAAAGTTTACTGCACTACAGTTACCTCATTTTGGGGGCCTGTCAGTTCTGTTAGCATCACCCCCTCTGCTTCAGTGGGAGATGGGACTCAGTCCAAAGGATCATCTAAGGAAGCTCAGTCGTGTAACATAGTATTACAGCAACCCTTCAGCTGATATAGCAGCAGCTAACTAGTGTAGACTTCCACCCTGGAGCCATTTCTACATGAATAGAGCTCTGAGTTATTACAGACTGAGTTAAAATCACTCTTTTCTCACCCAGAAGTAGCTTAGTGACCAGGAAGTCCCAGGTCCAGCTTTTCTGTTACTTTATGGTCAGGAAAAATAATAGTCATATTATTTCGTGGTCACCTACTTTCTCCCATACTCCTCCTTACTCCAGGAAAACAAAGAAATGTTGAAACATGTCTGCTGCTGGAGTTCACTCAACATTTCTATAATTATCCCTGCTGAGAAACTCATTTTAGAGAGGGTTGGGTTTTTTCCACAGAGAAGGGAAAACAGATTAATTCCTTGGCAACAAAATTCTAGTTAATCAAAAATGTAGCTCCATTCATACTTAGCTTCTTCATTACAATAAAATATCAGATGTTTACTGCTGAAATTATAGTCTTGATTCAATGCGAAATCAGGTGGCTCTTAAGATTTAATTATAAAAATAAAAATTAGGTTTATTAGCTCTGCACAAGTGTTTATCTTTATCTGTGATTCACTGATTAAAGAGAGAAATGATTTGACATGAGGCAGGACTTTCTGCAAACAACTGGAGGAAGATGTTTATCTCCAGCCCAGCAGCCTGTCAATCACCTCAGCAAACCATCCCTTGTCAGCAGCAGAGAACGGGCTTTGTACCCCTTCAGATTCATTCCAGTAATTATGTGAAGGAAAACAAAATTTCCAAGAGCAATCCAAGGTCATTGCAGAGAAGCACAAGCTTCCATCATATCTTTTCCGATAGAAACAGCAGCTTTCCGTGGCAATACCTATCCTTTGTCCCACTGCATTTTCTTTAGGAGCACATCTCTCTTCTCTTAAGCTCACAGAATAGGGAGCTTCAGTCCTTTCATAATGGAATGAACCTGACCCTGGCACCTGAGTCCACCCAAATCCGCTGTTCAAACCAGCTCACAACCCTGGTTTTGATTCATGTATTTAATTGTTTAAAACTTTTCTGTCAATGCTACTTTGTGCGTACTGTAAATTCTAAGGGAAAATATTGAACCTTACCTGATAATGTCTCCTTTGATCATGTTTTCAGATGAAGTCAAGCTGCTGAGAAGTAAACTAAAACCTAGCAGTAGTGCTGGCTTTTCTGTTCTTCCATAGATTTGGTGATATGGGGGAATGAAGAACAGAGATGTATTTTGCTTGCTTTCCCCTCTGTTGATAAGTACCACTGCAGAATTTACCTTTTCTTTAGGTGAAGATAATAATTTAAATAGACTAAGAATGCAATGGATATCCTGGCTAAATGTATAAAGGAGACATATTCTTGCCCCTACAAACTCAAGAGATGGTGAAAAGCTGAGCTCTTAACATAGGCAGGCATTTTCACCTTCACCCTCCCAGGCCGCTATAATTTTGCTAAGTAGTGCCTTCTTCCCCTCAAGATTTTTTAGTCTACACCATCTTCTAGAATTACATAGCTACCTCTGCTCCATCCCACAAAATTCATCTGGAAATCCTCCCTAGTAAGACAGTTGAAGTTCTTCTCTGCACAGGGACATTTGAACGTCTCTGTCCTATCTCCTTAGCATGGCCTTAACCACAGGAGAATATTCCCAATTCTTCTGCTGAAGCTCTTTCATTTGGAGAGCACAATGGACTTTTTATTAGAGCAGAGAAAGGAAGACTTTGCAATTGAAAAGCAAGGGCATCC
>VXBA01003635.1:0-45118 GCA_013399895.1 Serilophus lunatus | reverse complement strand
GGCCGTTGGGCGGGCGGGCGCGCGCGGGCCGGGCCGGGAGGCGGGAGAAGCCTCCGGGACCGAGCGGGGGCAGCAGCGGGAAAAGCGGGTCCGTCACGGGCGCCTTCGCCCCCCACCCCTTCCCCGCCCAACCCAGCGGTTCCCCTCCTCCCGCCCTGCAGAGCCGGCGGGACCCGCGATGCGGAGCGGAGCGGCGGGAGGCGCCTCCTGAGGCGGCGGAAGGATGCGGCCGGCGAGCGGAGAGATGGGGGCCGGCTACAAGGTAAATGCCCTCGGTCCGGGCCCCGCGGGCGGGCGTGGGGACGGCGGGAACGGGAGCAGCGCTTTTCCTGCGCCGGGATTCCTGCCCTGGGAGAGCGCTCCCAAAGCCGCACCTCTGGCCACCGCTGTCCGCCGAGCCCGCGGGGAGCAGCGCTGCTTCCTGGCTTCCCTTTCTCCCCCACCTTGTTGAAAGGTGTGCGAGGGACCAGGTGGGCGCGGGTTGTCTCCAGCATCCCGCGGCGCTGCCACGGGGATGTTTCCATGGGAAAGAGGGTCCCGCGGAACTGGGGCAGCGCTGGGCTGAGCCCCGCGTCCCCCGGCGGTTCCAGGGTGCCTGGAAGAGCCGGGAGCCGCGCTGGGAGAGGCTCCAGGGGCACGGCGGACCCCCGGCTGCTCCTGGATCCGTGCCTTGGGGCGCTCCAAAGGGTGGCGGCGCTTGCGCCGGTGTGCGGCGCCAAAAGGGAAAGGGGCTGTAGCAAGGAAGCGACGGGGAAGTGGATCCGTCCCGGGCTTCTGTCGACCCCGGGTCAGGCCCCTTTCCCTTCGCTTTCCCTACTTTCCGCCTCCGTTCTCTCCTTTGGGCGAGCGCCTTGCTCCGCGCCGAAGTTTGTTGCGAGAGCTGGGAGCTTGGAAAAGACCGTTTTGGAAGTTAAGAGCCCGTTGGGCACCTCTTTCATGACTAAGTTGCCCGAGTTAAGGTGGCTGTACAATAAAGGATGAGAGTTCCCCGACGTGCGGGCTGGTGTCGCTTCAGCCCGACGGGAGTTTGTAAGGACTATCACGCCCGCCCCCGGGTCGGGAAAATGAGTTTCAGCCATTCTTTTATAGCCCTTCCATGCCTTAACGTTCTGGTTGTACTTTTCCCAGAGAGAAAGAAAAGGAAGATTGAGAAACAAATACTGCGGGCACAGAAATGGTTTCAGGGAAGGGGCTGTTTGGTTCAGAGTGGAACTGGGGCTCTTGACTTGGAGCTACCCAAATACCACAACGGGTCTCTAACCCCCTTTGACTGTTACTGATAAATGAATTATTGGTTTTTAATCTCACCTTTGTTCTTTTCTCTTGTCGTGTAGGAAAATGAGCCTTCTGAGCCATGCAGAAATGCTCTGAAAACCCCTTTGAAACAAGCAGCTACCTCACAGTTGGTACTGACTGAGAGACAGTCCGACTGTCAGCCTCTAACCACACCCCCAAAACTTAAGGAAACCCCTCCAGCAGATCCATGGACACCTACTTCCAACCTGAAAGTGCTAATTAGTGCAGCCAGCCCTGAGATTAGGAACAGAGAACAGAGAAAGCAACTGTCAAACAGTTCAAGTGAGGTCCTACAGCCAAAACACTGTTTGCAGGTATGTTGTAAAGCTGTTATTTACTGTTTTTAAACAGCAAATAAACAGCAATTTTAAATAACCTTTATTTACTGTTTTTTTATGTTAGCTGAAGGCTGTTTATTCAGTATACAAAGTTATACATTAACATAACTCTTTTTAAATTTTGATTTGTGAAAATTTACCAAACACAAGAAGGGATATTGACTACTTTCATACAACTGCTGATTTTATTTCACAGCTGCTGAGGACAAAGGGAGAACCCTGGGCCTTTGACAGTGCTCACAACAAAGCTGTTAAATATCTATATTTGCATATTGTCAAAAATCTGGAATTCTCTTTTTCTCATTCCCATGTAGGAGCACTTATTGGGAGATGAATATGAAAAATCTCAGCCAAGTCGCAAAGAGAAAAGTCTGGGATTGCTGTGCCATAAGTTCTTGGCTCGATATCCTGATTACCCCAGTGCTGCACAGAAAAGTTACATTTGCCTTGATGAAGTCACAGAAGAGCTACGTAAGTTGCTGAACCTGCTGCTAAAGACCCTTTCATGCAAATGTGCCAGTAACCTGTCATTTTTTGTCACTAGGGTTTTGCTCCATCAAGTTTTGACAGCTTACTGTGTTCTCTCAAACTTATTTAAATCCAGTTTTAACCTCCTTAAGTAAATTCTTTTAAAAAGCTGAAGTTTCTTCAGTGATCTGAACTAAGAAATTCTGAATTCTGTTTCACATTAAACATCTGAATTATTGCTGATATCACCAATAGCCAGCTGCAGCTTTTTTGGCTAAGGTTAGTGGTTGGATTTTTGCAGCAGGAACTCGCATTTCTCAAACTGAACCCACAACTTCCTGTCCAATCGTGACATCAAAGCAAGAAACTTTCTGCCTTTGATGATAATTTGACTTTCTCATTTTGTAGCTCTGTCATTATATTGCACCAGTGACCTCCAGAGAGTCTAATTTGTTAACATCAGGCTGAAGCTTTTTTTAATCAAAAATCTGTGGAGTTACAGTATTAGACAGATTATACACTGAGAGCAGTTACAAAAATTTGAAAGCAGTATAATTTATATTTTTTATACTTTGTACAAAAAAAATCATTTTTTAGAAAATGTGTACTCAAACCCAAGAATCTAACAGTCAAGAGAGAAAAGGGCAGTGTGTTAATAGAAAACCATATAAAATGAAGTTAATGAGCACAGTTTCCAAGGTTATTTAAGGAGACAATCTGAAATCGATGCAATGAATAATTAAAAACACTCTGTGTTTTTTTAAAGCTGGATTGAAACCCATCTAATGGCTCTTCTGGCAACAGTAAGTCTTATTTCTTAAGGAATGCTGTAAACCAAGTGTAACTGTGGAACAACAAGTCCCTCCATATCTGAAGCAAGAAGTGTTTTCCTTGCTGGCAAGACCCATGAGGGCTATTTTCAGGAACTTTTGTAACGAGGAAAAAGTGGTTTAGAAGTACATAAAAAGGAGAGGAGGAAGGATAGGAGCCTGTGCTACAGGTAAATGCAGGAGTAACCCTGTTCTGTGTAGCAGAGGTGCCATGTCCATCTCCTTCTTTCCCAGATGTTGAGCGCAGGCGCATTTACGACATTGTGAACGTGCTGGAGAGCCTGCACATGGTGAGCCGCCTGGCCAGGAACAGATACGTGTGGCACGGGAGACACAACCTCCCCCAGACCCTGCAGGCTTTGAAAAAAGTTGGAGAAGAGAACAAGTACATCCAGCAAATTCAGATGATCAAGAAAAGAGAGTATGAGCATGAGTTTGATGCTGACGGTGAAAGAAATGAAGAAATGGCAAGTTCTTTTGGCTCAAGTGAGCAGTCAGAAATGTCTTTTGTCGAGCTCCCAGGAGTGGAATTTCGTGCTGGTAATAATTCTCTATAATGCCAAGAATATGTGCTTGTAAAGATAAATAACTTTGGACTTGGACAAAGTATTTATTGGCCTTTTATTTTTTAATGAGATGGTGCTGCCCCAAAGGCACCACAGCTGTTTGTGGTGAGAAAAAGTGCTCTACACTCTTTCACTTGCCTTAGTCATTCAATTCTTGCACATGTAGTTTGTTTGTACAGTGCAAGAGCAAGGGACCATGAAGTGAAACAATCAAATACACCAACACACAATCCCAAAATATACCAAATATATCAATATGCAATCAATTACCATTGAGTGATTATAAAGCCAGAAGTTATCACTGGATGTTTTAGGAGCTAAAAGCATAAATTGCTCAACTTATTTATTTAATTTAGGTTTGATTCATGGAAGAAATGTAAATTAAGAGTTGCATCTTTAAGTGTACAAACTGTCAGACAACAGGAAATGTGTATGTGGGATACATCACACTCTCCTCTGTACCTAGACTTGGCATCCACCCCGTTATCTGGTTCTTGTCACATAGAACTATGATTCTGGAGCCCACATCAGCCCTGCCTAAGTCTCTATGCTGCTTGTTGTTTTTACTTACAAATTTCTTCAGCATTGTAGAAATGCTTGTAGCTGGTGTTTCTTTTAATTCTTGAATCCTTTCTCCTTTCTGCTACAGCATCAGTGAATGGCAGGAAATACAAGTCCTTACGAGTGATGAGTCAGAAATTTGTGATGCTGTTTCTTGTATCAACACCTCAAATAGTGAGCCTTGAAGTTGCTGCTAAAATCTTGATTGGAGAAGACCAGTTAGAAGACTTGGATAAAAGCAAGTTTAAAAGTGAGTACAATATCAAGTGTGAACTAAATTAATTATACCATCATATTTTCCCTGCCATAAATATATGTGAGCCTCCAAAAACTCATTAAACATCTTGTGCCTTTTATAACAGGGACCCACTTGTGTAAAGTCATTGATACATAATACCCATGGAAGAAGAAAAGTCCATTAAATCCTCACCAAAAGGTTCCTGATTGGTAACCATTTCTCTTTTCTCCACCAGCCTGTCCATGTTTTCAGCATCATCTCCACCAAAGATGCCCCAGAAGCGTGCAAGTCTGTTCTTAGCATATAACAAACTTGGTGGAAATCTAAAAAGATTCTGTAAAAGTCCTGTTAGTAACTTAAATGTCAGAGGAAGTGAAACCAAAGGCTCTAACTGCCAATTATTTCTTCATTCTTTTACCCTGCTCTCAGTTCCCTGCACACTTCCTCTCCATTCAAATGAAAAGGTACTTCTAGGTCTCAGTCTGTATGTGAATAGTAATTAAAAATGTGCCTGCTTTTGAGGGATCAAGAACTAATTGTGGGTTTCATTGAAAATTAGACCCTTCCTTGATTCCTAGAGAAAATACTTTGCTGCTGCTTTTTTTTTTCTTTTGTGTGTGGATTTATATTTATGCAGAAACGTCCCCTCTGGTTTCAGTTCATAATTTCCTTTCCACTGTCTCATGGCAGCACAGAGGGGGTGGGTGCTTAGTCAGCAGGGTTTTTTGTTTGTTTTCATTCTTTCATAAAGCCTGTTTCACAATAAAAGCATTTTCAGGGCATTCCTGTATTCCAGGTATCTCATGTTGTACCGTGTTCTTGGTTACCAAGCACAGTCTCAAGTTTGAAGACTTGCTGGACTTCAAATTTTCAGTAGCAGAAGTTTTGCCCTAAGCAGGTTCACTTTGGTCCAGAACTCACTTGTAATTTGACTTCTTCCTAAAACTTTTTCCTAATAGCTCAACCTAGAGACAGTGAAGAACATGCAGGATGGTTGCTGGATTTCATTCTCTCTTCCCCCCAGTTCCCACATTTGCCATTGCATGTGTGTACCTGCCTTTTAATCCACTTATTTTTACCACAGGATTTGTGTAGGTTTGATCATTGCTCAGACACTTAACTTGTTTGGCAAATGTTTTTTTCTCCTATATTTAACATAACAAACTTTGCAGTATTTTGTTTTTGAGATCTCTATGTCATTCTATTTCACATATAAACTTTGTATCACATTATTTCATTCTATAAATACCGGTTCCATAAAATCATTCTTTAAAAAAAAAAGTTATAAAGCTTTTTGGGAGCTAGAAGAAAAAGCTGGTACACCATTTTTAATCTGATACATTGAAACTTGTTAATTGAATTGTTATATTTTGCATTTATTTATTTTTTTATTTCAGCTAAAATTAGGAGACTTTATGACATAGCAAATGTTCTCAGCAGCCTTAAGCTCATCAAGAAAGTTCATGTTACAGAGGAGAGAGGTAGAAAACCAGCATTCAAGTGGACAGGACCTGAGGTCTTGCCAGATATTCAGGGTAGGTGTAAGTGTAGTTTCCTTTTATTCTGCTGATTATTTTTGATTGGTTTTTGTGTCCTCTACTAGAATTTTTTGACCAAAAGACAAAATAACTAAGCAGAAATTCTTTTACTAGTCACATCACTGGCCTTAGCCCTTGACAGCACAGCACACCAGTATCTATTTCCATATAGTAGATGTTCTTAGACTCTTGAATTTCCATGTTAGCTGGTAATGGCACTTCAATAATTACAAGCCAGGCTCAAATAGCTGCTTTCAATTGCTGAGTCTCTTTTTTTTCTGCTTTTCAGATACAAAGCTTGAAGCAACTTCTACAACCTGTTCCCCACCTTTTTCAGAATCCACCCCTTCCAAAGAGCACTGCTCAAAAAACCTTTTTCCTTCAAAAGGAAAGCAAAACTTCACTCGGCATTCTTCTCTAATAAAATTAGTTAAGAGTATAGAAAATGACAGGAGAAAGATCCAGTCTGCTCCCAACAGCCCAGTTAAAATAAATACAAGTATGTATCTTTTTACTATGTTTGTTTTTAAGTCTGATACAGTCTTGCATTAAATATTTGGGTTTGCTTTGTTGTGGAAACTCTGCTTTGGGTTATACTAAGTGGTTCTGTCTTCCAGAAAATTACCTATCCATGGTCATGTTCTTGTTAGGGATCATCTTTGGAGGCTTTAAAATTTGTTTGACATGAACTGACATCCAGTTGATCAAGTCTGGGCTGCAGTTTGAGGATAATAAGTCTTAGTGTCTTGTCATTAAATGTGTTTGCTATATCTCATAAAGCAGGCTTCTCAAATTAGAGTTAATTTTAACTTCTGCATTTGCTGTGCTAACAACTTTGATTTGTCTTTCTCCTCCAACCAGGTACTTGCCAAAGTTTACCAGTTTTCCCAAGTACAATAGCTCAGCTTCCAGCAATCTCTAAACAGCAGCTGGAAGGACAATCCAAGTAAGTTTGCACAAGTGTTAAGGTGAGAAGCTTTATGATGGCACTGGCTCAGTTTGAGTAGGGCAATAGTCTGCAAAAGCCACTAACCCTTGGTACTGCAGGCTACTTATTCACTTATTTTCTGTTCAGTACAAGTTTGTTTTAAGTCTTTATGTTACAGAGACTAATTTGTCAGGGCATTTGTTTCTGCATGAAGGAACTAAAATCGGTTTGTTTGCTGTTTTCGTTGAAGGACAGTGGAAGAGGTGCCTATGAAATGTGCCCTGCCCTCCCCTGAGGCAGCCCCCAAGCCTGAAGCCCCTCAGCAGCCAATTGCCAGCCCTGCAAGCCACAGCTCAGTGTCACCTGTCATCCTACCTCACCCTCACTCGGGGATTTCCTATGCCATATACCTGCACCCTTCCCAAGCCCACACTGTGACAACCTACAGCCCAGGCTTCATGTTGCAGCCTCTGCCCTGTGCTAATACAACTGGAATTAAGAGTAGCAATTCCAAAGTGTTAAATAAAAAAAACACCAAGGAAGGAGACAATCACATTGCTGTGGCTGAGCCAACAAAGTCCTTGGCAGCTGAAGAAGGACCAGAGATGAAATCAGAGACTCCATCACAGCGGTGCCTTAAAAGATCACAAGCATTACAAGAGAATAATTTAATTAAAAAGCGTAGAAACGATGAGGAAAGCCTCGATACTTCTTCGGTAAGTTAAATTAGTTTTAAAATGTCATTTTAGAGCTTAATGATGTTGCCACCTACTCATTCTCAAAGTGATTTAGTAGCCTGCCAGTGTATGTAGGTGGTTTAAATAACATTACCCTTGAAAAGCTGATCATCTGTTGTGCTTGCTGATGTTTGGGGGGCTGGGTTTTGCCTCCAAGATGTGTCAAAGTGTACAGATGTTAAAATAACTCCCAAAATGTGTCAAGACCTACCTACTTATATGTGATTCAGGTCAAGAGTGGGGTTCAAAGACGATCTTTAAGGTCCCTTCCAACCTATGAACTAGCTGGCATCCATTCTTGGCTTTAGAGCTGTTAGGAGGGAAAGTGGACACATAAAAGTCACTAGACAGGGAGCATCCCAAAATCCTGCTACTTTCTAAATATTTCCACCAAGTGTTGGGTTGTTGTAGGCACAATAAAACAGCACATGAAGAGAATAAAATGTTCAGTTAAACTTGCTGCATATGGAGAGATGGGGGCTGGATTGTTTTCTGCTCCTCAGTTGCTGAATGTTTTAGCATCTTTGTAAATTGTAACACTGCTGTAACAAAACAGAGGCGTTATCAGTGTGTTCTGACAACAGCTGTGAAAGGAAAAAAGAAGGGATAACACAGACCTTAGTTATCTTGGTAACCAGAAATTCTTATAGCAAAACCTGGGATCAGGAGAAAAGAGAAAGCTTGCTTTCCAATTTTAAAAAACGCATAAATATCGTTGTAGGGTTGTAATTGAGAATGTTAAGCCTTCAATGTCTGCCTTTCTTTTTGTATGTACTTTTTTTTTTTAAAAGGGAGAATCCACTAAAAATGAAAACCCACCTTCCAATAGTTCACAAATGAATTACGAAATGGACAATGTCCAGGAAGAAAAACAGAATGAAACCAAAACAGATCAAAGCCTGGCAAGTTGCTGTGACCAATGTAAAAAGGAAAATATCCCAGAAGAGGAGGATAAAATCAAAACTAAACAAGATATACCTGTAGCATTTGCCATCTCTGCTCCTGAGGTAAGCTTTGTCAGACACCTCCCTGGGAACATACCACTTGGAATCTTTGCAAAAGAAACAAAACTATAATGAACTATACCTGTGGAGATTGTCTTTGGTTGAATAGTGTGCTTTTAAAACTTTATTTTGTAAGGATGTAGGACTTCTGTTTCTGAATTACCACAAATAAGAGGACATAAAGTGGCTTTCAGTAACAGAGGAATGTTGTGATCCCTCACCTCCTCAGTCCTTCATCTGCATATATTTACTGTCAAATACTTTGAAACAGAATCCCACAAAACTCTCTGGATCAGAAAAATTCAGTATTGGCAGTTAAGACTTTAACTGCTGTAGAGAACCTGAAAAAAGAAAAGTTCTGCGGAGAATACAGAGTGTTATAAATGAAAACGTTTTGTCTCCCAATGTTTCTTTTATGAAAAACACAATCCAAGAATGAAGTCCAATAATTCCTCCTGGAAAAAAAAAAAAAGTATTCAGTATCAGGATTTCTCTTTCATCTAATCTAATTGCACTGTGTTAATCTCAGATGGATTTCCAGTTCCTCACTGAGGACATCAGCTGGAAATGGAGCCAGCTGACCTGTGTGTGGTTTTTAAAGAGCATGTCCTTGAGTGAGTTGTGTCTCATTTCAGACAAGGTGGTACAGACAGGGAATATGGGATCCTGGGGACATGGAAGATAAAGAGTAAGAACAGGGCAAGAGGGATGGAGCTTTGGAGAAAACATTTGGGTTTTGTTTATTGAATGTTTGAGCTAAAGGTGTGCTGGTTTTTTTCCTTTCTCAGACTTTTTTTCCCTCTGGTTATCTTATTCCTCTTACTCACTGCACCCATGGCAACAAGGCAGACTGCTCCAGTAAGGAGAAAGCTGGGATGTGTTCCCTACAGCACCCTACCTACAGCTCACCCATTACTGGTGAGTTTTCAATAAAACAGGCATAGAGTTGGGTGGTTTATGGGATTGAGGGCCAGATTCATTCTACTGAGGTAATGAAATCACAGCACAATGTCCTTAATCCCCTTCAGCACTCTGTGTTTGTGTTTCAGGTGTCATTCCAATGGCAGCCTCAGAACTGAAAACAGTTAATATTCCTGCTTTTCATATAACACCCTTGAACATAATGCTGTCACCAAATTCCATCGCTGCTGCACCTGTACTGAGCAACTCCTGTCTCAATTCGAGCAGTTCTGCCCCCAATCCCAGTTCTTCAGCTCTGAACTTTATGCTGCAACACATAGGACTAATACCTGCTGGTGTGCAAGTTCCTGCAAACCCTGTTCTTCAGCACTTGCCAGTCTCTTCCCAGCAGGAAAACATCAGCCATAGCTCAGGAAACACAAATGTGCAAGAAGGGAAGGTAAGTAAGAAGATACTGTACCTTGGCCATGGTGGGTTGAGTGGGAAGTACAGCAGGTAAAATTTGTAATTAAACACTTTTTTTTTGATCTTCAGAAATCAGCAGTGCCCAAAAAGAGGTAGCAGTGAAGGCCAGCCTAAGTTCGGTAGAACTGAGAGGTTAGCAAGGAAGATAAGTAGCTATTTGTTGTGGAAGTGGAGCCAGCTGGAATGTGCCAAGACGTGAAGAGACAACTGTTTTTGAGGGAGGATTTTGCATAGATCTGAGATTACGCTCATTAGCAAATTGTCCATTTGTTACCTTATTTTTCCTTCTTGCTACTTCCCTAATCTACTCTCAAGTTCTGGTGTTTTAATATTACCTTTTTTTTTTTTAAATAGGGTAAGGTTGTAGAGGGTTTTAAAAGAATACTTTTTTCCCACAGGGAGATTCTCAGTATATTTTGTGTAATACTGTATTGTCTAATATCTATTTGTATTAAAAAAGGAGTTATGAGAGTATTAGAGGAAAACATACTTCTATTTTTTTGAATTTACATCTATATTTATATCAAAAAATTGTTAGGCTTTTAAATTTTGGTGGGGGGAGGAAAAGTTTTCTAACATCCTGCAGAAACCTAATTCTGAAATTCGAGGTTTTTTCTCTTTAAATGAAAGTGAGTGTCTCTCTTCTCTTCAGCCACAGGAACCTCAAGAACCTCAGACAATTACAGAAAACTTTTTCCGCACACCAGGAGGGCCAAACTCTGGATCTTCACACTCAGATGATACCAAGAGAATTTCTCAAGGAACTCTGTATAATCCTCAACGAAAACTTGAAGTTTTAGAAGACTAATTTTGGGGTATGGAATTGCTGAATGTGTTAACAGGCAGAATTCCTGGTAACACACTGCACACGTCTGGCATTGTATGGTGGACAGGGTTTGGACGTGTCTTGGCAAAGCCTCAATGCTGGAATAGCCTTAATTAATGCTTTAGGAATAAAACTGACTCTTAATGAGCAAGTCTATGAATTTGTCTAATGAATTTTTCCAAAAGGCTTACCTGAAGTATTATAGCAACAAAGTTATGTGTGTCTAGTGGGGTTTTTTTTTGCGTGTGTGTTGATTTTATTCTATGCAAAGTAAGCTGAAATTGTACAAAAAGGTACAGTCTATCAGAACATATTTTGCACCAAAAAAAAAGTACTGTGACTGTGTGTATATATTTTGTCTTAACAAAAAGGCCATAGTTAAAATGTTTTGCTTTTATGTTTAATAATGCTCTTTTTTAAAGTTAGTAAAAAACAAAACAAAATTTTCTTAATCAATTTTATGTAAGTTAAGGATTATTTATACTGTATTTTTAAATCAATTTGTTCAGATTAAACTTGCATCAAACCCTGCATTGACTTTTTCTATTTGATTAAATTAGATTAACCTGAGTCGTACATTGGATATTCACTGGCATCTCTTCATTCTTTTTCTGTCACAGGGGGTTATCTGGGTTCTGAAGAAGGGGGAAAGTGGTATTTAATCAAAAGGGGATTTAAGTAACTTGATGCAACTTCTGGACTCTTATCACTAGATATTACAGCTCCTAAAAACAACTAGAGGAAAGCATAGTTACAAAAAAAAAGGGATTCTGAGTATCTTTATTATCCTGGAGTATTTGGAAAAGTGTGTGCAAAGGCCACAGATATTTCAGAGGCTAAGTCAAACCATGGATTTTTAAATACGTAAAAAGAGCCTCTTCAACACTGAGGGAAAATGAAGACTCCTCACACAGTCACACTCTGATAATAAAGAGTAACTAACAAATTAAAGAAAAATCCAGGTGAAATGTGCTCAGCAGACCAAATTGGGACAGGAGAAATAGCAAAGCCCAAGATTCAGGTTTAGAGTGGGTGTGAGAAAACATAGTTAAAGCAGCTCATACAGTAATACTAACTGGCCTACTCTTTAATAATGCAAAATTATAATACAAAATACACCGGCAGAATAGGATCACTATTGAAATATTCCTCAAGGAGGGGGAGAGAAGACTAAAAGCTGGAAGACAGAGAAATTCATACCTGCAGTAAGAGTAGATTTTTCTTCTCCAAAGGGATAACTGGATGATCTTCCTTAGACTTGTCTTCACTCTAGAAGTATAAAGGTGAAGGTTTTAGAAACTTGCGTTACCCAAAGGAAACAAACGCACTCCAAACCTCTCATTTTTGGGCCACAGAGCTGACAGACTAAGAACCCCCCAGTACTTAGGTTTGGGGAAATAGTCTCACAAACGGAGCTCCGTTCTGAAAAGCTGAGCCTACATTCTGACTTGCTGGCCAGTGTGCCATGACTCCTGTCACAATACAGCTGCTTTTTCACCAGCGCTTTTCTTCCTGCTTGTTCATTTGGGGGCTGGAAAGCTGCTGCCTCTTTGCTCAAAGGGCCCCATGCCTCAGGAAGACCTAAGAGTGACTGGGGTCACTGCTCTTCCCACCTGCTTCACCTCCCCTCGATGTGACCAGAACACCTGATGTGCTCCTGGGAAGTCTCTCTTTGCTTTAGATTAACTGAGTTGCAGTTCTCTGACTAGTATTTTAACCCTGGCCTTTGATTTGCAGAAAACACTACGCCCTCGCTCCAGTTCATGCATGTGCAGCTCCAGGTGCTATTAAAAGCCTGTTTTCCCAATCCCAGTCCTGCTAAACACAGATGAACAGGGATTATAGGAAATTCCAACTCACTTGCTGACAGTCTCACAACAGTACAGAAACTGAGCAACATCCAGCACCAGGAAAAGTAAAGGCTGTGCACCTGCATTTTCCCCTTAATCCTCTGCCAAATCCAAAGGGGAAATACTTACATTTAGGGGGCAAAATCTTTCCCTGCAGTTGGGTATGGTGCAAATGCATCCAAGTACATGATCTAAGTTAAAGAAGGTTCAGTTCTCATATGTCAGGGGTTCTAATGTAAAACACCAAGGATATAAACATGAAGTTTTTAGAAGCTTCCCAGTGCTTCCCATGTATTCTAACAGTGAACTCTGTCCTGCCCCAACCCCTTCTCACTGCCATCTTACAAGAAACCTTCATACCACACACACTGCAGTGTCCTCTCTGCATTTGGCCCTATCTGACACAGGCAGAGGAGTCCCATTAACTACCCAGGGAGAATGACCAAGAAGAGAAGAGGTCCAGCTCTCCTGCTCAGGAAAAACATAGTCCTTCAACCTCATACCAAGGATCTGTCTCTGCATCATAAAATCCTCGCTGGACTCAACAGCAAGTGGCTCCTAAGTCACTCAGGCTCCTAAGAGTTTTCACAGGAGCCTCAGCAAACCTAAAATCTTGAAGTCTGATGTGGATTCTGTATCTTATTTCTTTACAGTTCCATGAAATTCCCTAAGTTGAGACTTTCAGAGTTTAACCCCTAGGCTGTAAGGACTTGGCCCTTTCACACACATCTGAATAAAGCTGTTGAATTCAGGCATTCCTTCAGAAAATGAGAATTAGCTTCTAAACCTTTAAAGCCCTTAAAATAAAACTCTATAAAAAAGTGCTTCATACTTTACTGCCCACATCTCCAAGGCACCTGCAGCTTCATCCATTTTCAAGGGGCTCGGTCAGGCATAGAAAATACAACTGCAGTTATTGCACTGGCTAAATAGTATACATATTAATGAGCCATCTTAATGCCTAAAAAAGTAAAAAAAAAAAAGATTAGAGTGAAAAGCATAATTCTCCGTATCCTTGAAGACAAACCAGTTTTATCCATCAAATCATGAACTGCATAATGAATTGTTGTGTTTCAGGTTTTGACTTTTACTAATAGTTACTTCGTTAAATTACTATTGGCAATGTGACCATTAATAACTAAATCCTCATTTCAAGAACTGGTATTTCATGACTCACATTTGAGCAATGCAGCAGCACAACTGTAAAACTCTAATCTTTATTCCTGATCCGTTAGGCTGCAGTCAGGAATGTCCTTTAGGTGTAATCCGAGGGGCTGCATTGTTGCCAACCTACTCACAAGTGGACATAAGGGAACAAAATGCCAGGCTTTTGTCAGAGGTTATTTTCAGCTTGGTGATAGCAATGGCATTGCTCAGATCCCTGAAACTCTCACTCCCCTCCCCTCCCAGCTTATAGGGCTGACAGTGGTAGTCACTGCATTTAAAGAGTGCAGGAACCCCTCCCGTTCAGACCCTTGGGGGCCTAAAAAAGAAGGGAGACTCTTGGAGCGACTCCGGTAAGTCGAGTCTGATGGGTTCTGCTGAGACTGATTCAAGGGTTTGGGTGGTTTTTTTGTCCTAAGAGGTGGTAGAAGCAGCTTGTTGCTTGACAAAATGTGAAGGTATAGCATAGAAAGAGGAGTCTTAGAGATCTGAGAGCAGTATTTTAGTTTTGGAGCAGCCATCTGACAACAGAGATTCCTCTGGGCTTCTCAGCCCAAGGAGTGCTTTGTGTTGTAAGAACAGGGCTGTGGGGATCCTTGTCAGAGACGCTCGTTTCGACTATGAAAAGCTGGATAATAGAAGTTTCAGAGTGTTTAAAAATTTTGTTACAAAGCTGCAGAGTTCTTTTTCCCCACAGTTTGTCTCTAAAAAGCGCAGGAACAAAGCATACAAATTTGTGTGCTTTCATGATTTCTCAAATAATAGTATTCTAGAAGTAAAGAACCAAGACAAACCTCCCCATAATCTTAAAAATATTTAATATTAGTGATCAATTGGTTTTATATCGAGTAGGAAGAATATTTCTATGCAGACTTGACAGAAAATGGCTGGATAGGAATGCAGCATAAAAGAATTATTCTGACATCCATCACCCAAGCATTACAAGAGAGCTGCTTAAGTCTTCAGAAAAGCCCCAATAATTTAAGTAAATAATAGAATAAATATTTTTACTTCTTAAAGTTTTCTACCTAAAGGTACATACCTTGCATACAGATGAAATAATTCTGTGTCTTATCTCAGTCATCATGGCACAATTTCAAAGTCTGTAATACTTTTGCTTGGCACTTAAAAGACTTAGTGCATGGATGAGGATTTAGAGAAGGCTCTCATGGAAGGAAAAGTGAAAGCTGATGGCCCAGGATTAGGTCTGGAGAAAGGAATGGGTCATTTGTACAGCAGGATGCAGCTTTGCACAGCCAAACTGAACTGTGTCTGTATGAGTGTGTGGGTGTGGGGTGTCCTTGGCTTTTAAGTCAGAAATAAGTGCCATGTTCTAGTGTCAGGATATCATGGTTTTTGGACATGCAATCTTAAATTTCTGCAAAAGGGTGCATCAAGGAAGTTTCAAAAGAAATGTAGCATTACTATGCTAGAAAATAATAGATGATTTGAAAGAGAGATAAATGGGACACTGTCAGCTACGAATGTGTTTCACACCAAGTCAGTTAAAATCTTTTGTTTCAAACGGAGTAACAGTGTGACCAGTGCTAATGAAAAATCCATATTTACTTTCTTGTGCCAGTGTTGTAATTCCCATTCTTAGAACTCTATGTGTTGCTTTACTGCAGAAATAAAGGAAAAATGCTAATTGTTATGAGACCAGGGTGGAAGCTCAAGGTATGACACCAACTAATAAATGTAAAATTTACCTGTACCCATAGTCCACTGAATGCATCAGAATATATGGTAATAAACATAGCAATATCACATCTCCATTAAATGAGCTCAACCTTCAAACATAAACATTTCCTCTCCTGTGAATCTGTCCTGCTGAGAGGGAACTCATTCTGCAAGGGACTGGATTTTGACAGAAACTCCTTCAGGCTGTTTGAGATGCAGTGGCAGGAATTGTGCTTTGCACTGCAGACAAATCCAGATGAAACCTCACCAGGAGTGTTGGTTGAAGAGAATTGAAGAGAAAGAGGTAAAACTAGAGCAGCATTTTATTGCTACTGTATAAAGGAAGAGATGTCTCATTACCCCCACAGTGCTGGTGAGGCGAGTAACACTAAGGATGGTCAGATGAGTCACTGGTGGTCACAGGACAGGTCACAGCACAGCTGTGATTAGATACTGGAGTGAAATCCTGGCTGCATTGGCATCTCCCACAGACCTCAGCTGGGAAAAGAATTTCACATGTAGCCTGGATACATTTCCATGTAGACAGTGATATTTGAATTTGATATTATTCCTATTATATTTTTGTAAGGTGAAGAATTGGTATTCTAATGCTTTCAGCCTAGACCCAGCAGCTAAAGACCCAAGGACTACAGTGAAGAGAGATGGGAGGCACATCCTCCTCACTGGTCCCCATTCAGCTTTTCTATTGCCTGTGCTCAGGAAGTTCAATATTTCACTTTCTATTTATCCCCTTCCAAGCCATCCTGTTGCACATGTAGCTCCCAAAACAATCCTCCCAGCCACACCATGCACAGCTTCTGCAGCCCATTCACATAAGACCTGAGCTCTAGACTGTCCAATGCATGAGCTTGTAGAAGAGAACACCTTGTGCTTAGCATGGAAGCACCAGAATTGCTTTCACCACATTTTTCCACCTGCAGCACACTGGCACCAGCATTGTCTTTTACTCCTCTACACAACTTCACCTGGCCAATAGTGTCCACTACCCATTTAGATCAGTGCATGTCAATGTATTTTTGGTTACATTCCTATCAATAGCACTTTGATTAGAGTAAGACACTGTGTGACACCCAGCTTTGTACAGTATGACTAACAGCCCGAAAGAAGACACCTCACAATTATTTTCATGCCTGTGCAGAGCACATAGACACTTCAGAGGCTCCCTTGCTCCAAGTCTAACCTATGTGTTAGCGATATAAGCTTTAAGTAATGAGAGGCACTTATCCCTGGCTGAACATCTCATGTATAAATTCTACTCCATATAGTAACTGCATCCTGAAGAATGATACAAGCTGCTGAACAGTAATAGAGCAAGTCCAAGAACACTTCTCCAGCTTAACAGCACCACGAGTGCATCCATGTCACAGTACTAACACTCTTTGTCACATATTTATTACATGCTCTGCTTCCGACTAAATCACCAGAATATAACAATAAGAATATATAACGATGTGGTGAGAAGACACTGCAAGTTAACCAGATTAAGACAACAAAGTTCAAGGAATTTCAAGGGGATTTAGATACTAACTTTCAGTGAAATTATGTGAAATGATGGCTGGATATACCTTTTTCTCCTGACAAATAGGAGGTTGAGTTCTACTTGCGTGTTGTAAAGATGGAGTTTTACCCATCAGTATAGTTTAGATGAGTAGAAAACTACAAATGCCATGTACCTCATGGAGTTTATTTGCACAGGCAACCTGTATCACAAGCATCCCAGTGCTGTGGCACTACAGCTCAGTGTCCAGAGAGAGAAGCAAAGCAAGGACAGGAAGAGCACAGACCTGCCCTGGTACCTCACCCAGCACAGACATCATGTCATACACCGCTGTTCTTACCCTGGTATCCTTATGGGAATAGTTTTACTGTGACTTTCTTCTTTCTCCTACAGCTTCCCATCAGGTGATGCCAAGAAAACATGGAAAATGTGTATGCATGCCCAGTCATGTCACTATAATTAGCCTCAGGAACAATGGTTCTCCTAAGAGCTCTAACTGACAGCACAAGGTTCACTATCACACACTATCAGACTTTTTCAAAGATTATTTTTTCCCCTTCAGCTAATGATGTAATTGGAGCTACTTTCCAATAACTATCCCGTTGGTGCTTGGTGTGCCTTGGAGGGGAATTAACACACCAGAAGCAGCTTTACAGAGACCAGCTATCAGTGCTGCCTCAGATGGGAAGGGATTCATTGTGAACAACAACAACAAAAAAATCTGATTTTAATTTTCAAGAAAGTGTCACAAAACTGATATTTAACCCCAGTCACTCTTCCTTCTTTCAAAATGTTAGAAGCATGACTTGAACTATTTTCGTAAGACAAAATGGCCCCAATATGAAAGTACTTGAAAAATAGAAGAAAATATAGAATGGTGGAATGAGAAGAAGATTTTATCTACACAAAAGATTTTTCTCTGTTCCTTTATCTCACATTTAAAAGAAGTGGAAGAAAGAATTTAACTTGGCTGCTCAGTAAAAGCTTCACTGAGTGAGAGAGATCAAATTCACTATGTTTCTTGCATGCAGTT
Organism: Serilophus lunatus; assembly: GCA_013399895.1. Lineage (NCBI taxonomy): Eukaryota > Metazoa > Chordata > Aves > Passeriformes > Eurylaimidae > Serilophus > Serilophus lunatus. The sequence continues at coordinate 27,156 of VXBA01003635.1, read as the reverse complement.
ACTTTTGTTTCTTATTTCAGCTACATCAGTTTTTTGCTTCTTCCTTGTTACATTAGAGATAAACAGAGGGAAGCTGAGTTTTCCTTTTCGCATCATTACTGTTTTGGAACTGTCAGAGCAGTTCAGCTCATGGGCAGCCTCCCAGGAGAGCTGAGAGGGTCTGGAAGAGATTAACGATGGTGCTGCTGTGTGACAGCAGAGGACTGGGCTGACTGAGCTGGGGAGATGGTTCAGCTGAGCTCATTTATATAAGGCTCATTTATATGAGCCTCACAAAGAGGAGGATAGATTGAATCTTGCATGGGGATGACACATGTGCTGTCTGCTGCAGGTAATAGTCTCAACAGCGACTGTTTAATTGCACAGGGTTAAGAGATACCAACCCCTGCTGAGATGTTTGGATATGCTGGTATATGCCCTGTTACCAAACACTGTGAAACGTGTGAAACGTGCCCACACTGCCATGTCTCCAGTGCTATTGCTTCAGCATGTGCACACACTTCCTGAGCCTGTACCTTCCTTTTGCTGGACAGACATGGCTTTTATACCACTACAGGATTTTTGGTGTTGGCTACCAGACAGAATTTCCTTCAGGCTGCAGAGCTGTAACGCAGACCTTGTTCACCTCGTTCTGAAATTCAGAAGATTACAGTACGGAAGTCACTGAGATGATGATAAGCACAGGACAATAGTATCCAATGGAAATACATGGTAAAATGTTAGTCTAAAAGGCAAGTCATTGGAAAGACCAGCTTATGGTATATCACTGCTGTGATTCACATCACTGTAAATTCTCTTCTCTCACTTGAATTAAAAAAAAAATAAAAATTGAATCTCAGGTAGAAGTCCCAATTGGCATTCAAAATCCTCTTCTTAGGTAAGAGTATCTTATGAATTTAATCAAACACAAATAGGACAAGCAGGTTTTAAAATAACTATAATAAGAAGGTGACTCCTTTTCCGAGAAGAAGGAGGAAGGCCTGTGCCAGGAGCTCGGGACAACCCGATAATATGGTGTGCAGATGACAAGATGACGTCCCAGTCTTTCCAGAAACGATGACTCAAACAAGAAAAGAGAATGGCAGGCTGAGAGTTGGAGTTGGTTCAGATGTGTGATAGCCCAATGACTGGGAAGGGCACTGAGCCATCGGGAGACCTAAGCTGGGCTCCTGCTTCTGATAATGCCCTCCTGTGACCTTGGGCAAGTCACTTCCACAGTCACTGGAACAGCAGGAACTGCAACAGAAACCACTGCTCCTCTTTTCTCTAAAGTTTAGACTTTAAAAACAACTGATGAAGAAAAAACTCCCACAGCTTAAGCACCTTAGGAACTCACCTGTTATTCTGGGCAGCACAGGGATCTCACAGCTTTCTCATGAGGAATTCAGAAAAGCAAAGAACAACTTGTTTCTATCGAAGTGTCCTCTGAAATAACACTTGTCAAACTCCAAGGTGGAATTTATTCAGGCATGAATTGGATAAAATAATATCATACTGGCACAGAACATGTCACCAAGGGAGCTCATGGGGCACTGGATGAGCCAGCACTTGTTCTGGAGAGGTATAACTAGTCTGCCCGTTAACAGAGAGTTGAGGTAGGAAACTGTTCCATAGAAAATTTAATGCCAAATGCTGTCCATGCTTTCACTTCACTCCAGTAAAGCTTCAAAGCATTTGCTGGACTTCATTCATGTAAAACCAGATCAACACACACAAAGCAAAAACTAAGGAGAGGGCAGGACTGAAAGAAAACGGCCATTTGGTGGGAAACAAATCTTAGGTCTACTTCTCCAGAAGGGGCTCACAGAAACAGCTCACAATCATTTTACTGATTTCACATATTTACCATCCCAATATACTGAGCTAAGGAATATTCTCATTTACAAGAGAGGGTCACACAAGACAGAAGATTTAGGCCATCCCTAAAGTACCAGGATAACACCTTCACCCCCAACACAGGTGAGTAGTATATTGCAAGTATGCAAGAGCAATTGACTGCAGAGAGGGAAAAAAACATAATTCTTTTAAAAAGTTAAGCTGTCCTGTTTAAAAGAATTCACTTCTGCTGTCATATTTATTGATGTAATTTGATTTTCTAGGTTACACTTCAGAGACAAGGATGCCAAACTGGGGAGGTGGAGCCAAATGTGGTGCCTGTGAAAAGACTGTGTACCACGCTGAGGAAATCCAGTGCAATGGAAGGAGTTTCCACAAGTCCTGCTTCCTCTGCAGTAAGCACTGGTTTAACTTCCCAACATCCCCACAGCTCTGCATAAATTTTCCATTAAATCTAGGACATTTACTTCTGTCTTACTTCATGTAGAGTTTTCTAGCCCTTTACCATGAGCAATCTGCCTCTCGGGCTCCTGGACTTTCTTATTTAGGGCGTGCTGCAGAGTCATAGTATCCTGGTCCATCTCCTAGAAATCCTTCCTTCTGTCCCACAATTTGGCATATTACTGGTTTGCTTCTATTTCAAAAGTCCAGAAGTACTAAACAAACACTCATTAGACAGAAGGATGACTTATTAGGCTGTCATAGGAGATGGTTACTTTTACAGTAAATCCTAATATTGATTTATTTCACAGAGAAAAGCTGAAAGACATCAACCCAGTGTCATCAAAACATCCCACCAACACTCTGCAAGTAACTCAGTCTCCTCCTTCTCATATTTCATGGAGTCTCATTTCACTTACTCTTTCCTTCCACGCTCCTCTGTGATGTTTGGCAGATGGTTCCCAGAATTTTGCTGTCTTTGCAGATGAGCTAGCACTTAAAAATAAAAAAAAAAAATCAGAGAGAAGGTGTCAATTCAGCTCTGTTTGCCCTTTGAGGAGAGAGAGCAAACAATTTGTTAAGAACTAAAGATAGCTGAAGAGTTTATTTTGCAGACAATTCTTGAGATTTATAGTACCTTTGCACTATGAGTTTCATTGAAGCCACTGAATCCAATTTTTCATCCTCTTCTCCTGGATGGAAAGAGACTTCTTTTTTGGAGTCCTGAGGCTGATATTAGAACTTAGCTGACACAGTGCAGTGCAATGCAGAATGGGTCAAAAGGACTCACTTGAGTTGTCTTTCCCTTTCTCCAGGTGCCCTGCAAGCGATGCCTAAAAGGCAAAGTAAGACAGAATTCCCCTAAAATGTTTTCAGTTAATTGACAACTTTCAGTCAATTCTTACAGAGTGGTAAAAGAAAAAAAAAAATCAGTCTCAACTAGTGCCTTCTTATTGCTTCCATGTGCTGCTTGTGATAACTAATACTAAATATCAAAGTAATAAAAATGAACAGCTGTCTAATAGAGCATAGTTAATAATATTTGTCAAGTTCAAGCTTAATTCTTAGTATAATTGATATATTTACTTAGCGATTCATGATAAACATCACCCATCCATTGGCTCTGACAGTTGTTTGGTTGGTTATGTATTTAATTGTGATTTTATTTTAATTTTACTTTATCTTCCCCTTGTAGTGTAAGTCTGAACTAAATTATTAATAGGTTAGACACCAAAAAAAAGTGTTTGCATCAGAAACATGTTTAAGGTCAAAAAGTAGAGATGCATCTAAGCTCAGCTGGCATATGAGAGGCATGTTAACTGGCTTTACTTTTACCATGATTCACACACACTATTCAGCAGCTCTGAATGCCTCAGGATCATGTATCACATTCATGGGCTTTTCTATGAACCAATTATAGGATTTCATTTCTCAACAGAAGGAAACCAACCCTCCCTAACCTAACCTCAGGTATGGAAGCAGTTAACTTACAAAGCTAAGCTTTTGCATATTTCTATATTCAAAGTATTTCAAATGCATCTTATGATTGACCAGACACACAAAACACATCAGTATTTTTGGACAAAAGAGCTTAATTTCAGCAAAATCATAAACACTTCAAAGCAACCTGTCAACACAGGAAGAATCAGGCAAACTAAACTATAAATCAGACTCTCTCTGCTCCATAGTTTTTCCTTACAAACATTATGAGGGAAAACTTTTCTTTACAGCAGTCCATCTCTCCTGTGCTGCTGTTTACCTGCAGATCATTGTTTCACTGTCAAGATTTTACTCAGACTGCAGCTGTGAGAGACATTTGGCAGGATCTCAACCTGAGTCTCTTCAGTGCCGGAGGGTGACCAGGATCTGTTGGCAGATGACAGGTCTCAAAGTTATTTCAACAATAGCACTTCAAGGGCTTTTGCTCCATCTGTTGTGGTGAATTGATACCCCTATCCCTGAGGCACCAGAAATAGAAACACTTTATCTGCTGCTTGAGTTTCCATCATCCCTTAACTCCCTTAGCAAACACAATTATCATCTCAAAGCAGAAAACACTGTAGCACGAGAAGATCAGGTTCACACATTTACAGAAGCTCCTAATTTTATTTCTATTAACTATAAAGGTATTTGCAAATTATTTTCCCCTCTATGCATGACAGGGAGGAGGGAAGTCAAAGATAAGTAGAGGGCTGGTGACACATAACTAGTACAAGTATGGGGGTTGGAACTGGATTATCTTTGATGTCCCTTCCAACCCAAACCATCCTAGGATTCTGTAATTGAAGCTGCAGAGGTTTTAGGATTGGCTTAAATTCCCTGAGATGGATGAGTTTGACTCACAGTAGGACCTTTAAAATAAATATGGGGGAAAGGGACTAATTAAACCCTTGGCTATCTCCTCTAGAGCTTGCACTTCCTGCACTTCTCTATTTCACTGCTTTCTGGTGCATACATCAACCAAGCAACTTCATTTTCCAAGCTCTCAACAGCCCATGTGTGACTGGAATGCCCTTTCTAAGGCATGCACTTCTTCAAAGGAAGCTGGAGAGGAGGTTTTGCCTTTTTTTTCCCCTCCTCCTCTATCAACCACAGTGACACAGTGAACAATTTGTAAGATACGTTGAAATATTGATTTTTTAGCATCCTAGAAAATCTTGTTTCTCTACAGACACTTTGAGCTGAAAGCTTGTTCCTCTCCGAGTGGGGTGGAGGCTCTGCCACAATGAGTTCCCAGAGAGGTGCAGCAAACACAGTCACTAAGCAGCTGAAGAGTGTAGCCACTATTTTTTTCTTTTTTCCATTCATTAATGCCTGGTTTCTGTGCATAAGCACAAAGGGGGCCCACTGGTTCAGTAACAGAATTACAACTGACCAGGTTTCAGATGAGCAAAGAACTTGGAGAGAGTTATTGAAAAGAATCATGCTTTAAACTTACCTCAGCAACACTGGTTAGCTCTAGGTGTGCCTTGTATTTCTCAAAACGTAGATACTGGCTTACCAAGTGCCTCAAATAGCAGCTGTTAGCACTCAGCTTCTGGTCCTTCCAAGTTGAGGCTTGGCTCAAAGCAGTGCTGTAAAGGACAGCACTTGTATTCCCTGATGAAAGCTGGGCATTCCTATGACACCTTGTGTCCAAAAATCTCCCAGACCTTTCCTAGCAAGCCAAGCCAAGCAGTGTTTCTCTATAACAAACATAACTTGTAAGAGGTCTGTTTTGGAATGGCTTTTGTCATACTCTTGTCATCCTGGAGGAAGTCTGGCAGAGCTGCGATTTACTTTCTTTGCCTTGGTGCCACAACTCAAATAAACAAATAATAATACCACTCTTCCTCCCCCAGCCCAACCCCACCAACATGTCCTACTTGACTCTGGACATGGTATGTATGTTAAAGCCTCTTTTAGAAGCATTGGAATAGCCTGAGCCACCACAGACTCGGAGGGAATATTTTGAAAGGTGCAGATGCAGAGTGGAATCAAGACTTCCTTTTTCCCCACTTTTTTAAGGTTTGTGAGGTTAGGATGGGGATCTCAAATTCATCTTAAGCTTCACAGATGAAGACAAATTGTCTCTACAAGCTCATGATCTCCCTGGGGTTACAGTGCACAAAGAAAAGCATGTTGTATGCTCTCACATACACACACCTACTTTAGCAGTAGTCTAGTTTAAAAATATGAGAAAGGGAGTCAGTACAAAAGTTAAACAAAAATAAACACTAAATGCAGTTATTCTGAACCACCTAAATTCAAACTTGACAAGGCAAATGCTGATAGATGCCTCTCTCTGCCTGCTTTCAGTGGCCTGCAGGAAAGCTCTGGACAGCACCACGGTAGCAGCTCACGAATCCGAAATCTACTGCAAAACCTGTTATGGGAGGAAATATGGCCCCAAAGGTGTTGGCTTTGGACAAGGGGCTGGATGCCTCAGCACTGACACTGGTGACCACCTGGGCTTGAACCTGCAGCAGTGAGTTACACCCCACTGACAGCACCTTCCTCTGGTCCTACTTGTCTCTTAGTGGGGTGTTTTAGATCTTTTATTCTGTTTCCATAACAACATCCAGCCTGAGTTGCAGAGCTGACTTTCCTACACCCTTTCCTTCCCTGGACACTGTAATTTACCAGTTTTTAATGATGCTCACTCTCTGTAAGCCTTCTTTACAAATTGTTGGCTCCTTCAATAGGCAATTATCGTGCAGAAGCAGCCTTTATATGCCACCACAGCTGTAAATATTCACTGCAATTGTATTCTGCCATCTGCAGCACAGTGGTAAAGTCATATTCACTATAGGAAATGAGAATATATATAATTTTTTTTTTTATTCTTGTCAGAGGCTAAAATCCAGTTAGATTTTACTCTTAGATAAATAATCACACTACCACATACTAGCTCTCCTCTCAGTGGGAGAAATAGCATTTCTAAATCCTCCCTGTGGCTCGAATAACACTTGCAAACACACTGAGATGTGTTTGAACAAAGGAATTCTAATGGGATACTGTCTTCCAAAAGCACATAATTAGCTCTGACAGTACATTTTTATAGGATTTTTCTATGATCCTCAGAGCTGCACATTTCCAAATCAACGATGCTTCCTTCTGGTATAAGGAAACCAATCAACTAATATGCTGTGGAGGGAATAAAAGCTTAAACAATGTATTTAAATGTAGCTCCTTGTATGGTAGGAATCCCTGGCAGGCAAAGTCCTGTATCAAAAACCGTCACATCCTGTAGATACTATAACCTGTTGCGGTCCAAAAATCCAGAAATCATTCTGTGAAAGGCTTTAAGCACAAACACATAGAGCACAACGTCCAGAAATAAAAAACTACTTTTTTAATGTGCTTTTGACCCTATGCCAGGTAAGAACCCCAATTCCCTGCCCAAATATTCCACTGCCTAATGAAACATCTGCATGCAAAAATCTAAATTTTTATTTTCCACTCGCTGAGTAACAGCAGATTATTCAAAGAACAGAGAGGTCTTTTGTTTGTATTTCCCTCTTGTCTCTCCATAAAACAAAGTTGTTTTTTTACTTTCACTTCTCATTAAATGTAATCTTTTCTGCACGTGGCTGCTGTCAGCTTCGTGTACCCAGCCCAGAACAGCCAATATCACAGCTTATAATGCCAGCTTTTCCACCACACAGAACTCAATATCATACTTTGATTTTCTCATTTTTTACCCTCTCTTGCATGTCAGAGAACAGCAATTTTCTTGGTGTTTTTTTTTTTTTAATCTCTTACCAAAAAAAACAAACGAAATTCTTTTTCTAAGGAAGACAACATTTTAAGCAGCATTTAAAACCACTGAAAACTTGTATTTTAGGGGGTCACCAAAGCCTGCTCGCCCTTCTACACCAACAAATGCTTCGAAGTTTGCCAAAAAGATGGTAGATGTGGATAAATGTCCTCGCTGTGGCAAATCAGTGTATGCTGCAGAGAAGATCATGGGAGGAGGAAAAGTAAGTATTACTTCAGCACTAGAAACAAAACAGTTGTATAATGGGGATAAACTGTAGCTAACAGGTCCCTGATTATTTAAATTTTCATTCAAGTCCTGATGAAGAAAATATGAGGATGAATTAGCAAATGAGATGTACTTTCAGCTTTAAAATCATGTGTTTTTTCTAAGCCTTCTTCAACTTTTTCCTTCTTCTTACTGAGGTCTGAAGGACAACTCCTGACTACTGCTTTTCACTAGAGCTCCACTAATAACTCTGCAGTAATTAGAAAGTCACATCTTGACATGGGGTAATAACTGAAAAAAGACCAACCTAGAATGACTAAAAATGGAAACCACAAGTTGAACAAAACGATTTTAACCTTTTCACACCATAGAAAGTAGTTCTTTGTTTGTTGTACCTGTGCACTTCCTGTCACATACAATGAATTGTCTTCCTGTCCTCAGCCTTGGCATAAGACGTGTTTCCGCTGCGCAATTTGTGGGAAGAGTCTAGAATCCACAAATGTTACAGACAAAGAAGGAGAGCTCTACTGTAAAGGTGAGAGTTGTACAGAGTCAGTCTAAAATTAGTTTCTTGAGATCTAGGGCTGCTACCATGACTTACCTTGTTCCATGCTGAACAACTTCAGGAAATTCCATTTTATCTTTTTTTTTTTCTTTTTAAACAACTTTCTGAAAGCAAAGCAAAGAGCCATGGTAACATTGCAATTGCAGCTTCTACTATTTAGATTTTAGATGCAATTTTTCTATGAGTATCTCTCAAATCTGTCTTCAGTCCTTCTAACAGAACACTGGCCATATCTCCTGGGCAGGCTCTTGTACTTGCACCATCTCACTTAAATAAAAAATCCACATAAATGCAGGTCTTCAAAGGTCATCCAATTTGGAATTCTTGCCAGTTAAAGTTATTTCTGCTATATTGGTAGCACTGAAGTTGTTGCATTAATGCTAAGTTATACATCCAGATGTTCCACCCAGATCCAGAAACTTCAGACTTCACTTGACACTTGGAAAGAGCTTAAGAGGGAAAAAAACCATGCAGTTTTCACATTCAAGGCTAAACTTTATAGACGACCCTAAAGAAGGATATGGAAATTCTGTGATACAGTCTGTCAGCTACAAGTGATCAAATAAGCATATTTGGACAAACATGCTGACCATTACTGCTTCCTTAGCAGAGTTGTGATAAATAACTATGCACAGATTTACATACCAACAGAGGGTTCAAATGGAATAGTTTTAATGCCGATCAACAGTTTCTCAACTATGCTCCTGTTCTTTCAACCTCCCTGAAAATCTCTGACTTGCTTCTCAGCATGACCAAGTTTACTGAGTATTTTCAGACAGGAAATAGCTTTAGTAAGAATGTTACTTAGATCTTAAACATACAGTTTCTTAACTTTTTTGGGATCAACACATATGACTTATCTGTAATTCAAACATGTGATTCCAGTTTCGCTATTAATACCTGTCAAGACCCGGGGGCAATACACTATTCCACATTTTATTAACTCAAACTTGGTAGTAATCTAAAAACTAAAACCAAAAGACATTTCTCTACACCTGAGAACATTAAGAAATCAAAAACATTTACCTCCCCCTCCTTCTTTTGCAGTTTGCTATGCAAAAAATTTCGGTCCCAAAGGAATTGGGTTTGGTGGCCTCACTCAAGTGGAAAAGAAAGAGTGTGAATGAGATGAAATGGAGCCAACAGACTCAAACTGCTGTTGATGCCATCAAGTGATAGCTGTCAAGTAAAACATTAAACATCACATATTGCTAAGAACCAAGGGCATTTGGGTAAGATTTTCCACCTGGCAGGAAGAACTTCTGAGCTTGTATCTTAAGGAATTTTTAGAGTAGATTAAAAAGGTTCAGTGATGAAACAAGATTTGTATTTGGTTTATAGTAAATAAAGACAAAAAAACTCTCATGGAACATTATTGCTTCTTAAACTAGTATTTAGCACATTTTAAACTGGAATTTTAGACTCAGCATGTACCCCTTGAGCAGCACATGGTCAGAGTGTTCTGAATTAAATTGCATTTTCCTTTGTTCACAAAGTTATATTGTCTGTATCCCCACCAATCTCATAGTTGTATTTTGAACATGTTGACATTTTGTGTTGTGATGAGGTAGATGTTATTCACTTTGAGACTATTAAAAAGAGTTAGAAATCCTCTCTCTCAAAGGAAGGTATTTCTAAAGAAAAGCAACACTTCCTTAGAATGTAGTGCTGTAAGTTTTGTTACTGTCTGTTTTCAAGCTATAATAAAGTACTTTTTGCTTCACGTTATTTTTATTTGAATTTCTTGTGCTTTTACATTCTACAATGTTGCAGATAAAAGGATTTCATTGAATGAAACCACATGAATTGCATCTCATTGCACTACTTGACTCTTGAGTTGTCAGTTCTGAGATCAAGAAATCAGTGAAATACCATCTAATCTCTTTCCCTGCTGGTTTTCACTGTTACCTACTTTGATTTACATTCATACCACAGTGTCCAGCTGGCCACTCCCAGACTGACATTGCAGTCATTTCCTGGGAACATGGCTGACATTATTCCCACTTTTTATGTACTATTGTCCATCATGAACTTATCCATTTTCATACATTAACGAGGTATATACACATAAAACATGAGGCAAAAAGTCAGCCTTTCTCTTACGGTTTTGTGCCTACCTGCTCTTAAATACCTCACTGGCCAATATCCTTTGAATTCTATTTCAGCCTGCAAAAATACACTCAGAAGTATGAAAGTTCTATTTTATTACATGTAAACCTTTCAAATACAAAGACTTAATAGAGGTTTTCACAGCATAAGAAACAAACTTACAATGTAATTGTAATAATACGTCTTTAAATATGAACATTCACCTTAATTTTCAAATCTTAATTTTCAAAAGCAATTGTCTTTTAATATCTGCAAAGATAAAGCAAAGGGCATCACCATGGTTTTGAAACTCTGCCCTAAAAACTTACCTTTAAAAAATATATTTTTATTGTCATCTCAACACAAAGTTTTAAATAGTTTCAGCTCAAACTATATATACACAGACACACAGTGACTGTTCCATATACAAACCTCCTGTAGCTTATGCAAGAGAAGTATAGTATTTTGAACAATAATAAAAATAAACCCAAGCAACTTCAGAAGAATTTGTAAAAATTAACAAAATATTCAGTTTTATTTAGCTTTCAGCTCAACCATTTTAGAAATTAAGCAAAACTTCACACAGAATGAACATTTTTTTCTTTTGTCAGATGAAAAAGGTTGTATTGCTTGGTCCAGTCAATTATGTTGGGTTTGAACATACCAAAACAACTGCACTGAAAAAAGTCTGCAAGATTCTGGAAGCATCCAAGACTGTAAAGAAGAAAAATATGCATTAATAAACCTAAAAAAATTAGACTGCAAGCATCAAAAATACACATTCACCCTGAGACAGCACTTAACATATAAACCTGTCAATGAAGACAGCTCTGGGAGAAGAAAAATGGAATAGCTCTCTATTAAGCACCATTCCATTGTTGAACTTTTACAACTTGTTTAACATTAACAAATGAGAGTAGATGAAGTTGAACTCAAATATTTAAAAGTTAGCACTTAGATCCCATCTGTCAGCACACATGAGGAAACATGGAAAATCTTGGGAGCAATTTCTCTAAATACTGCAAGGGAAACCAGAAAGGGGCCATTTCATACCTAAATGGTCTTTCTGATCCTACACAACAGACACTGATGAACAAATTAAAGGGCAGCACTCCCTCAGCCCTAAAATAGTGTCTCTTGATCAGTGCTAGGGACTGATTTTGGCACACTTCTTTCCCATGCACACAGAACCACAGCAGCTTGTATGCTGGCTGTTTATTTCCCAGGGCAAAGGAAGTTCTTAGCAAGGAAAACAAGATCCATTTCCTCCTCTTAGCACAGAAGGAAAGACTGGCACATCCATAGGCCACCACATTTTGGCATTTATGAAGCAGTGAAGCAAATCAGCACTTAAAGGATACTTAAAATACTGAATTCATCAATACCCACTTGTATGGAGTCCTCCGGAGTGAAACAGGGTGCTTAGAAGATTTTCTCTGTATCAGGAGATTTATTCTTTCATGCGAGGTCAATCCCAGGAACACAACCTTAGTGAAAGGAAAATGTAAGTAATGGTTACAACATGAACATCACAAGCTGAAATCCTGGTGACACCAAAAGATACTAATGGGGAAGAGGTTGGCCACATCTAACAAGTAACTACTGCTGTAATTGATGGCTGAAAGTATGTTTTTAAATGTCACTTGGAGTCAAACAGAACCCAGCAAGCTGTAACATGAATGTTTCCACACAGAAGTCAAGCTTAATTGGGATGTCTGTAAAGACTGTGCTTCCACATGTCTGCAGAAGTCTAGGATGAATTGCAATTAAGCACCAATCTCCTCAGCCTTTGTCTGTATTCTACCACACAAAATGGTAGAAAAAGATCCCCTGAGAAGAGAACAAAATAATTTCAGCAATAAAGAACTTCTTATCAGAGACCTGACACTTTTTTTCCCTTTTCTTGATTTCACATCTTTCACTGAGTTTCAACAATGAACTTTGGGTTTTTAGTGCATTTTTTTATTCCATATTTTAATCAACACAAATCATCACAATCCTCATAAATGGCTGCAAGCGTCCTTCACTGAGTGACACACTAAATCCCCTAGAACAGCACATTTACAAATGACTGTGTACTCAACACAGTAGTTAACTGTAAATATCCTTCCTAGATCCTGTTTTATTTCCAGCACGGTATCTCAGTGACTTGGATATTGCAGGAATCTTGCAGTATGTGTTTCAAATTGTGTAGTGGATTTTTTTATTATTAAGATATAAAACAAGTCTTCAGCTCAGTATGCTTAGCACATATTCCAATGACACATCTTTCCTAAAAGTTGCTAAACAAGCTGTTACCCAGATGTTTTAAGACAGCTCTTCTCCATTTTGTTTGCACAGCCAAGCTCTCTCTGAGAAAAAGATCAACAAGAAATTTGACAGTCCTCAACAAGATAAAATCCAGGTCATGTATTTTTATTGTTGCAATGGGATTTAATAGTCTAATGACACACTACTGAGTTCTATTACTGAATGTTAAACTCTGGACTAAATGGGCTATTGTGCCATTCTTGGGGCACTAATACCAGTTCTATCACATATATGTATATACTCTCTCTCTATATTTTTATATACATAAAAAAGATAAATTTCTTTTTATAGGTGTGGAATTTTTGATGAATAGTAAACCCAGAACTCAGTTACAAGAAGGATTTGCAGACTGTGAGGCTACTTTTAACAGTGGAATGCTGAGTGCACAAGAACCTGGGAAGCCTTCAAGGTCTGCCCTGAGATTTAAGAGAAGCACCTTGCTGTGACAGTAACCAGTCAAGGAAAGCAGACACAAAGTTTTTAAAGGAGCAAATCATCCTGGGAAATGTTCCGAGCATAAATGGAAAGAAAAATACTACCTGATAAAGCTGAACAGTGAGCCACAACGAGGCCCAAGCAGTGTGGAAACAGGCTATTGTGGAGATGTAGGAAATCCAGGGAGAGCAGTACGTGATCTGAGTGAAGAATGTCCACACTCCATCCTGATGGTAACTTGTTGTGCAATGGTTGGACCAATCTGACAAGACACACAATCAGTTAATTATGTTTTTAAGCCCTTAAGAACTGAACAAAGTTTATTTGCATGAAATGAATATTACATAGCAACATGCTCTAGAAATACCACTTTCAATATATCCCACTCCCACTTAAAAGCACCCACATGGATACATGACTGCTTGTTATTCTGGCTGCATAATCCTCACATTCTGGGTTCAGAATTCACAGAAGGAACATCCAAGGCACTGGCATTTTCAATATTATATAAATATATATAAATAAATATTGATAGAATATTTATATATAAATACATATAAAAATATACACCATTGTCTCCAAAGTTATCACTACATTAAAAACAAAACTAAGTGTTTGCAGGTGTTCCATATAGGTACTTCCAAATGACAAAATCAATAAAGCCCTTGCAGTAACATCTTTACAGACTTATTTTCTATAACAGTGAAGGGCACCCAGTTTAGAACCTGCAACCTGACATGGCTTCCCTATTTAATCTCCAACAAAAATCCTTCCTGCTATTTCATTTTAAAATGGACATCCCACTAGACTTGTATCTTGTGTTTGTGCTGAGCAAGAACTAAGACACTTGATAAAAGACTCAGATATGATGTATTTTCACTTATTTTACTCAATAATGTCACTGCTGAAATATGGTATCGTTGTGCAGATATAATTAACACTTGCTGGAAATGAAATGCTGAAAAATAGACAGATACACATGTAGTTCAAAGGTAAATTAGAATAAATTCATGGACACATACACAGGAGAGTTCCATAAAGCACCCAGACACCTGTCATCGTTAGGAAAAACAAGAACAACAGGTAGTAACGGTGGTTCCCAACACCTGAAATTGAGACAAGGAAAAAAATTTAAAAAGAAGTTTGACATTTCAAAATTCAGCAGTATTTGCATTTCCCCTGAAGTTAACAGGAATAAGGAGTCAAAACAACTTCTTGTCATTACCTCTGCTGTCCACAAGAGAGCGTGACAAGGCTGATCTCTCTCAACTTTCTCCTGCAAGCCACCCCAATTTATATAATAGAATTAGTCCTGACAAAGTCAATTAGGATTTGTCTCTTCTTCAGAGCACGGCCTTCAGCTGTTTCAGATGGATGAGAACTAATTATGCAACTACAACTCTCCCCATGCACAGTAAAATTGTCTCATGTAACTGAAAAGTTTAAGCTACTCAGTTTCTTTGTCCTTGTGTGCTTCAGAATTGCAAACATACACAAAAAACCCAACAAACAATCCAGACCTTTGTCAGAGAAACTGTCACATGAAGTAAAAGTTATCTTTAAGTTACAATCACAGTGCTCAAAGCTTTGAGCAATGCATCATAGGGCTGCCTCACCAACTTGTAAATAGATTTTCAAAGATTTAACACTTCAAAAAAAAGCTACTGGCAAAAAATATGCTAAAAATATACCATTACAGATGGAAAGGTCTAACCTTCCTATCTTGTGCCTCACCAGTAATGAGCCAGAAAAGAAGAAAGAGGGTGAAAGGGAAGAACACAAGAGCACAAGTAACGCCCTTTGGGGTTATCTCAGGGTCCAGCTGCTCCTCTCAGAACTGTCTCTAAGTGACAAGAGGCAATGGGAGGTCAGGAGGACACACAGGCCTGGCCAGTTTCTGGAGTTCATTCTCCTCATCCACAGCTACTGCATTAAAGTGCACACCCGTCTAGTTCTTTTAGTATCTACTTCTCGATACATTGTCCAAAAGGTTTCTCTAATCCCTTTCTGAGCCTTCTGACACTGCCTGTATCTGCAAACTCCAAAATCAGCAAGCTCCAAAATTTCACTGCCTGCCACGTAAAGACATTGCCAATTTTAAACGCCTAGTCCTGGTATGATGTGCTTGGTGAATAGCAGTCCTGCATACACTTTAGACACCATCTTCATCTTTCCCCCATCCCCACCTTTCATTTATAAAGTCTCAGTTATATCCCCTGTTCCTTGTTCTCTCCAAAGAAAGACTTCCAGACTTTGTGGTCTCTGCTCTTATGGTGACCACTTTGTCCCTTTAGTAATTTTATTTGCTTTTCTCTCTTCCATCTGGCACCAATCAGAGCCCTTCAGTATCAACTACATATTCTTGTTTCATGAGCTCTCACTTTTCTAGAGGATAAATGTTATTTCTGCAGCTTTCAAAATACGTGACATTTGCAAATTTGATAAAACAACACTCTCACCTATACACTGTCCAGTCCACAGAGAATGCTGATCATATCTGGCTACACATGCTTGGCAAGCAAGGCAATGCACAGATCTCAAAGGCTTCCTTACCTAGTTGAGGGTGAAGGAAAAGAATACACTCATAGCAGAAGCATTTGTTTTGCTCAAAGTTTAAAGCATCGTCTTATAGGTACCATCATACTTAGCACAATTATTGTGTAACAGACCTCACACTGCAGAACACAGGTGAGAACCATGCATCTTAATTTAACAAAAGCGATGGAAATACTTGGGTTTTTTACTAAGACTGGAGTCCAAGGATCTCAAAGCATCGCTTGTCACCGTAAAAGATACAAAGAAATCTAAACAATGTAACTTGTAACAGGAAAAAGCTTTTTACAGTAGCATTGAGCAAAAGGCAGGTTCAGAAAGAAAACAAATACCAAAGCCTCACTCACAAGACATGATGTGCAGAATGTTCTGAAGTCCAGGCAACCTGCTTCTGCAAGAGCTACAATGTTCTGAAAGACGAAGCAGTTTGTGTTGGCATTTGGATCACAGTTCCACAGGTGAAGATTTCTACATTAGGCTTTTTTGCAGTTTGTAAGTATTGTGAATGCCCAGCACTGACAGGAATAAGAACTTGCTATTTAAAGCAGTCCACAAGAAACACAAGCCAGTAAAGACTAATGCAGCTTCACTCATGCAAGATTAAACAGAAGAGTGTCTCTCTGTGGCCAAAATTAATAAATAATGTGAAATAAATATTCTTTAAATATTCTTTAAAATGAGATGGCATTTAAATACCTCTCATACATTCAGCCAGACCTCAGGGCTGCTACATTTAGTGTTCCTTTACAGGCATTAGATAAACAATATGAGTCCTGTGACAAAAAGTTAAAATTGTTATTTATTCTTCCTCGCAATTTGAAGAAATACAACCTCAGTGAGGGCAACAAGATCACAAACAAAATGCTTTCCTTAACCCACAGGGTGGGGAGGTCATACACTAAATTCTCTTCTGACTGGCTGCCCATGATTTTTTTTTTCCAATATAAAACAGAGTTAGGAAGTAGCACCTTATTCACATGACGTTCAAGCACAAAAATCAAACCACGATACACATCTGACTATCAAAACAGCTGATAAAGTGCAAGTAATGTCTAGAATTTGATATGCCTTATGAGCAGGGAGAAAACTGTGAGAGCGCAGTGAATATCTCCTTCAAACCATAAACAAGAAACCACACAAAACTTCTATTTTTAAGTAAAGTTCTGTGTGAATTTATATCACAGACAACATCAGCAGGTCTGTAAGATGTTTGGCCAGAGCTCACAGTTCCATGAGAAGATGGAAGCAAGGAAATTATGCCAGGATGATAAAGGTAAGGAAACAAGCAGTAGGAGGAGAAATTCTCTTGCTAAAATCTCTAAAAGGAAGAATATTTCACTTGCAAGTTCAACAAAGCTGCACATGATGACAAAAAAATCAACCAGAAGCAAGCTGCACCAGGTTAGGCCTTCCATTTGTTTTTACAAAATCACCTACCTCCTTTCTTTCTTCCTCTGAAGTCTTTATATATCCAGGATCAGTACTCCAAGTTTTATAGAAATAATAAAGAAGACCCATCATGCTGAACATGACAGTGATTTCAAGAATCATATTTGTTATATGTAATTGTCAGGTTAAGGAATATATTCTTACACTATTGGTCGAACAAATGAAATATTCTAAAATTATGTTATTTTACAAGCAACAGACCAAAAGAAAAAAAAAATTACTTTCGCTTTTATAGTGGGATCCTCTCTGTGCTCCAGATATCAGAGAAGTTGGATATATGTCCACTTTGAGTGCTGGAGAAGACTTTTACAACTGCACAAACCTGAACCACAACAGGGCTCCCTGTCACCCTCCCTACCAGAGTGCAGACTTCTGGCTTTGAATATTTAACAGATATAAAAAGACTTTGATTTCCTTTTTTTTTCCATTGAAGTTTTTCTATTTTATTTAAAAGAAATCAGTCAGATATGCAGAGTTATAAAGCTTCCAGCAGCTGTGAGATTTGTTTGACTCTTGGTCTATTTGCACTGCTATTGGGTTTTTTGGAGCTAATTAAAATCCTCAGTGGGAGCAGCTGGATTTTCATTTGGTCCAGAGGAACAGTTTGACAGACAAATACAGGTAACTAAGATCTTGAAAACTTTCATAACACTCAGATCTGTGACCAGTTTCATGAGAAAAAAGGGTTGGGTAGTGAAATGGAAAACTATCCAATAACCTCACCAAGCCATGGTTATACCTTCAAGAACATTTCTGTGCTCACAATCTTCAGCAAAGTGTCTGATTCAAATCCCTGTCAGTGGAAATTTTTTTCCCCCACCTTTTAATTTAGATGACACCAAGAAAACATTAAAGCTTCACCACACAGCACTGACTAACACAATTTTCATTTAGACAACCATGTGTGTGCCCCCAGTGGGAAAATACTTGATCAGTTCATTGGAGTTAATCCTGGTAATTCTATTAAGGACATCTTAATTTGGAACAGTACAAAAGAAAATGCCATTTAAAGGCTGAATTAAAAATTAATTAAACTTGTGTAGCAATATATTAGAGCTGGTTTAGTACAAAATTATTTACAGTTCTAAGTATCTTCCTGAAGGTTTTTTAACAAAACTTTATCAATAAACAGATGTCCCCTGTGTAATAAAAGAGCAGGGCACTAAAAGAAACTGAAAACTACTAAAATGTTTTTGTACCCAGGAGTGAAAAGCCTCCTCAAAGAAAGTAAATAACAGGCAGAAATCAATCCACTAAGGATTCAGTGTAACCTGAAGACAGACAGGAGACTGGATGACAGGAACACAAAAAAATTTGTTCCTTGGGTGTTTTTTCTTTTGGGGGGGGTGGGATGCAAGCATTAATATTACTGTCAAATCCTTTTCATTTTAAAAAGAAGAGATGCTTTTAAAATTATTGTTACTGCATGTGCTCTCCAGTTACACCACATGCCAAAATACACGACTGCATGAGGAAGGTAAGGGAGTCACATGGATATGAAACAATTGGGTTAATAAGGGGCATCTTCACTTGGATATTCCACTAACATATGAAATAGTTCAGATTATCAAGAAGACAAAAATATGATACAGGGAAAATAAGGTACAGATTTACAACTTTAGTTTAAAGTGAAAGTTACTCTGCCCCTGCCCAGTGGAATCTTACCAGATATTAACACTCTTAACAGGAATTACCTGGAACTGTTCATTACTGTTTGCATGACCAGGCTGAGATTTCTAAGGAACTAGAAGGAGAGTTCTATTGCATTTCTTGAGTGTAAAGGATATCAGGCAGGAACCAGAAAAGCCAAGTCATGGACATCCAAAAAACTGAACTTAGCAGAAATGCTGTGGGAAGATACCTTAGATTCTTGAGCGCCACAAATTGCCTACAAGAATATTAAAAGAGTGTTTTTCAAAATATATTTAAAATATAATAATAATATAATAATATATTTAAAATATAAGTCCACAGAACATAAATCACCAGATTTGTTACTTTAAAAACCTTCTGCACACACAGCATATTTCAGGTCTCTCAAAGCCATCAAGAATTGCCACTCAAAATGATTTGCTATCGAGATGTGCAGGGGGTTAACAATGCAAAAATAAAACTCAGGGCTCTGTTCCAGCCTAATATTTTATAAGAGAAGTACAGTCTCTGTCTCCTTGCACACAGTTAGCTTTGCCATATCAATGATTACTGACTACTGCAGGAACTGTTGCAGGAAGAAGCTGTGATAAAGCACATTTCTGAGCACTGTGAACAGATATCTCAGTGTCTACCAGATGCAGGCCATCAATAGCACTCTCTTTAACATCAACATTAGCTAACAGAATGTGGCTTTTTCCTTCAGTGATGAGAAGCACACCTAAATACATTCAATTTCTATGGCCATTCATTCTAGAAAGAATTTAAATCCCTCACACACTCTGCAACCATTTCTCAGGAGGTATCTTTTATGCTAAGGGAAACTAAACTCTGAAAAGAATACTGGATCAGATACACAGTGTCCCTGACAATTAAATACACATAGATACAAAAGCCACAAACCTCACAAACAGAGCCATCCCAAAGAGCAGGCAGAAAAGCAAACCTCCTTTCAAAAGCCAAGAATCAGAATTCAAGTCCATGATGTATCCTATGGCCCACATGAATGTCAAGGAAGATGCCAACATCAGGAAGAGCTGTTAAAATTATTATTGTCAAAACATCACAAAGTATTCAAGCAGGAATTACTTAAAAGTATTCAGTTCACATAATGACAAATGCTGAAAGACTCAGGACCTTAGATAAGACAAGGTAACACATCAATATATCAAAAGGAGAGGGGGGGAAGAATGAAACAAAAAAAAAACCCCACACAAACTACTGCTATGTGCTTTTAAAGAGTATTTTTTGTGCATATAATTTCAGAAACCTCAGAAGTTCCTCATTAGAATAGAGTTAATTTGCATCTCATTCTAAACACAGCATGCTGTACTTTTATTTCCAGTAAATATAACTTGGGAAATTACCTCATATTTCTCTACTATTTTCAGCAACCTGTTATTTCTCCTGTTTCTCATCCTTTCTTCCTCTTTTATCATATAAACCATGAAGTGATTCTGACTTTGATAAGCAAGGTCAAGCGGTGTCTCTCCCTTTTAACAACAGAAAGGATTATTTATTTATGCACTTAACACACAAATACCTTCCTTCTTAACAGAAGCAGGAAATTAATACACTTAAAACAAGAATAACTGAGCAGTTACTTCCCAGCCCCACCTCATTCCCCTGTTTTTTTTTAAAGCAAAGTAAACTGAATTCAGAGTTTCAACGTGCTGAATTCAGTTGCTTTGCAGTTCTGGAGACTGATACTTGCAAATAGCTTGCAGCCATTTGAGCTCTCTGTTGGACTGCCTCCAATGACATAGCTATAAATTCATGGGAATTGACACTTTCAACACTTATACTTATCACTATCAGCTTTTACAAATACCAAGAACTGTTACTTTTTAAAACCTGCCCATGACAATGTTTTGAAGTAGAAAATGGCCAAAGTAAGAAAAAGAAATGAAACACATCCTCAAGAAAATGAAACAAAGCCAAGTGAACACAAGACTTGGCTGTTCACTAGATGAATGTTGCAAAGTACCTCTGCACTCACACCTGGAGCCACACCTCAGGAAAGGTGCTGATTCCTTTTGAGAAAGATTAAGAACATCTGCTTTCACTCAACCCCTCTTAGAATTGACACATTTATGCCACATGGGATGAAACATAACAAAAATAATCCCACCTTGCCATTTTTTACATCCAGGCTGGCACCAGCTTCCAGCAAGAGATCCACTGCACTCATATTTCCTGATGTTATTGCCCAGTGCAGTGCAGTGTTCTTTTGAATATTGTCTACAGCATTGAGAGAGGGGTTAAACTTCAGGAGAAACCTCGTGGGTTCTGGTCTAGATGAAAATAAAGGATAACAGTTAATGAACAGAAGATAATCTACACTAGAAATGAAATTTTTGAATGCTTTATAAAACAACTGTTCCCACCTGTGAAACAATAGCAGATACACAATGCCTGGTCTCAGGATAAGTTGATCACTAAATCCAAGTTTAGAATTCAGGATTTGCCCTGAAGGTTTTCCTCCAGACTATGCTATCTTAGCATTTTAACAAATATAAGGCACAGAACACAGTTTTATCTTCCACACCACCATGTGTAAGCTTGTATCTCCGTATTTTATTTGTTCCAAATCATTTCACTGCATCCACATCCACTTATTTTCATTTCGGGGAGAGCACAATAAGGCTGCAGATGATCCAATCACAAATCTAAACCTCTAAAAGAAGTTCTTCTGACTTTCTTTGCTATATTCAGTGAGTTACTTCCTAACTCCTGATCTCTGAAATACTGCTTATTTTAGTACAAATGAAAGACAATGTCAGTTTAAAAAAAATGGTGAGAAAAGATTCAACTCTCTGCTTCTTGGGTGCAATAAAACAGATTCTTTTCAGTTACTCACTACTCACCCAATGGCTTTTTGTGCTGTTAACATTAAAGGTGTTTGTCCATTGAGGTCTGTCGTATCGATGTTCTAAGAATAAGAAAAAGACAACAAGTGATTACCAGTGATCTCAGGAAACAGTGATGGACAGATTTGGAGCCATATGACTGGCTTAGCTCCAGTAAATAAAACAAATGGAAAGAAACCAAACTGTATCAACCAAGAAGCCCACACTCAGTTAAACACTTTTCCTCCCTCTGTGAGTCTTGCATGTCATTCCTTCCAGAATATTCCGCGTTTCCGCATTTTTAAGGGAGAGCCTCCACTAAGAATAGTCTCAAGCGAATCATGTTAACCATATTCCTTGTCCTCTTTTGCACAGAAATACTATAAATAAAATGTACCTTGTAAAGCAATGTTAACCGCCTTCCTCGTGTAAACAGAGGTACAAAACAGAATGTTCAAGCACATAAAACAGGTTTATTAGAACAAAGAAGGAATGACAGGTTAGGTGTCTCAGGACATAAACACCTAACTTGCATTACCTAATTTTCTTCCTTCTTCACAGGTTTCCTTCTTCCCTGATTCCACCCATCATTACATTAGAGCAGATTTACTTAAAAGGCATGATTTATCACTTGGGTTTTTGTAGTAGAAGATAGGTGGGCTAACAACTTTACTGTCACTGTGATAGGTGCCACCTATCCCTACATTCCAGAAGTCAGTTACTCTACTAAACAGAACTCTATGAGAAAGAAAATAAACTTAGCAAGTTCTTAAATCCTAGCATTCAATGTTTCTCAGAAACACTCTAGATTATACAAGAACCCTCCTCCCATTTTATTAGCAAACTGACACACTTGTTACTAATTCTGCTTGTTTCAGATGTGAGCAAAGAGACATCAGCTACCATGGATACAATATAAAATTAAAGAAAACACAGAGATTAATAAAATCTGATCATCTCTTTTGCATACTTCAATGGCATGGATGCTTAGTTACAAAACTGTAATCAGACCATAAATACTTCATGATGTCTATCCATTATGTACTTTTTGTTCTCAGGTTTAAAAGGCAGTTGTTATTTACACAGCACCACAAATCTGCATGGCCTTAGCAATGCTCCTTGAACACTCTGGAATATATGTGAATCTGGATGGGTAGGGATGACAGGAACAGGGGAGAGTATTAAAAAAAAAAATAAATCTAAGTTTCTCTAAACTTACAGCACAGAAAAATAGCTGTAAAATGTCTGCTTTCCAGTGAATTCTGAAATGTGTCCTACACACAGGCAGCTGCTTGTAAAGTAGGAAACACACCTGGGGCACAACCAACCTACCTGTCCTTTTGATATGAGGTAAGCTACGATGGGCATGTGTTGGAACAGCACTGCTAAGTGAATGCTGCTGAAGCCTTCCCCATCAATAAGACTGGGATCCGCTCCACACTTCAACAACAACATGACCATGGGGAGGTGTCCTTGTCTACAATGATACATGAAAAGAAACTATAGAGATGAGGGAAAAAAATGGCTGTTTTAATGAAAGCACTGATCTGATAATTCACATAGAGACCCCACCAAAACCCAATTTTATTTCAGATGATTGTATTTTTATTCAGGAAATTACTTTCAAGTTGCAAGTTTGTATCAGAAGTTATATTAAACATGTATCTGAATAAATCAGCCTAGGGCAAACTGTTAACTTAGGAAGCAGTGGCTATTCTACAGCAGTTTCTCCTGTGAGCAGTCATTCAAGTGTCCAACTCTGGTGGAAGACTGATAGTACAGAAGAAAGCACTGATCTTGCAGTGTGAGAACTGGCACTCAGAGAAGTTATCCCAGAATAATTAAAGTTATGTTTTAACCAGAGCAGCAGTGTGCTCTGATCTTTAGACCACTCTAAGTGCTCCTATAGCTGTTAGTATTAACAGATTTACAAGCAGTAGTTGCAAGCAACATACCTAATGGCCCAGTGAAGGGATGTTGAATTCAAGTCTCCACCCAACTGATCCACTATTGCACCTTTGGAAATATAATATCTGTGTAATAAAACCACAATAAAATTAAGAACAGGCATAATAAAACAGTAATACGATATACATACTAATAACATAGCTCTAGGTAGTAAATGGTTCACAATAAAGAAAAAATTCACTAGAGAAGCAAACAGTCAAAAGTATTTTTGCAGTAAAGTTTTGGGAAAATATTTAAGAAAAAATACAGTCATTAGCAAGGTACTTATAAAATCAGCCTTCATGTTTCTTAAACAAACCAAACCCAGGAAAATCTAAGGATTTAATGTATTACATATTTAAAAAAACATGCTATCTTTACATTTCAGTGACAAAGGTAATTAGGTTAAAATTTGAATTTCATGCTTTTCTTCTCAAGCAGCATGTTCCTTTGTTTTCAAGTACAAAAGCAACAAAGTGATTACAAGCAACAGTGACAGAATACTCGTGTTACTTTCACTCCTGAGCTTACTTAACCAGCTCCAGTCTGTTGTTTATCGCTGCCCAGTGAAGAAGAGTCACATTTTCTTTGTCTGGTTGTCGAACATCATATCCTGCTTCTACCAGTTCTCTGCATCGCTCTAGCATTCCATACCTTAAATAAGAGGGGGGGGAAAAAATCAATCAATGTACTTATAATTTATTAAATATCCTTCAGTTTGGAGACAGCCACAAACTAAATAAATCTCTCTGTAAGCATCACCCCACAGTTCCTGCCTGAGCAAACTCCACACTGCATTCAGTGGAAGTCTTGCAAAGAGTTGGGCCAAGCCCCGATGAATAGAATTTTCTACTTAACAAACCTGCTTGAAATACCTTTGTTCATGCTGAAAATATTTATAATAGCCGTAAATATTTTCATAGCTGCATATGTAAATATTTTTCATAGCTGTAAATGATCTTTCTTTTTTCCACTACAGGGAGAAAATGAAACCGAATGTTTCCTTTGTAAGAATATCTATCCTGGCTCACATTTGAGGACACTCCCATCCATTTCAACATTATGCACACTCTGAGCACAGACTTACTGTGTGGCCTTGACGATATCATAGGTGCTGGGATCTTCAGTGGGATATGGTCCTGGCGCACCTTTATCCCCGTGAGCGCTGTGAGTGTTGTGCATATGAGATCGGTGAGGCCCATGGCAATGGCCTTTACACTGTCAGTTAACAAAACATTTACCAACCATTATTATGTGTAGTTTGTACACCACATACACCCCCCCTCTACCAGAGGAATACACCAAATCCCGCAGATACAAACGAGGAAGTTAATTCAAAGCACAGTCAAAAACGCCTGGCAAGAGATTATAATCCTTTTATTCCCGTAGCACGGCAGGGATGTGCTTAAGGCGCACCAGCACCAATTTCAGAGGCGCTCAGCAGAGCTGGTCCCCCACAACAACACCCTCCCCCCCGCAGCAGCGCTGCCACAACAGAAACCGCAACCTACGACCACGGGAAGGGTTTTGAACGCGCCTCAGAAACGCAGTGCCACCCGTGGAGCCCTAAACCAGGCGCGAGGGGAGAGGAGAGGGCAGGACACCGCCGGACACCGGCAGCACCGCGGGGCTGCTCGGCCCTCGCTCCGCACCCGCCGCCCCGCGGTCCCCGCTCACCGCCGGGCCGCTGCCCGCCATGCCCGCAGCCTCCCGCTGCTCCCGCTTCCTGCTGACGGCTCCGGGGCGGAGCCGGGCACACGGGGCTCCGGGGAGGAGGCGGGGACGTGCTGAGGAGTGTGCGGGATCCGAGAGAGAGCTTCCCCCTGCCGTGCTGGGGAGTCTGGGGCGGCCGTGCGCGACCTCCGGCAGCCGCGGGGATTAGTTCAGATCGGTGGCTTCCAGCTTTCTTGGATTGCATGAAATGGCTCCTCCTTCCGTTTTTCCGAGGCAGCCACGCGGAAAAACGCTTTTGGTTTCGCACAAGATCCCCCGCCCCCAGTCGAGGAGAAGGAGCCTTTTCTGCTGGCGAAACTTTCGGGGGGTTGTCCCTCAAGCGGCTGGCAGGGATCCATTGGTGAAGGGTCTGGAGCGGCTGAGGGCGCTCAGCCTGGACGAAAGGAGGCTCAAGGGGGACCTCCTCGCTCTGTGTAACTCTCTGAAAGGAATAGTGCCACCTCCTTGCTGGCGTGGTTCCCTCGAGGATTCAAGGCCATTTGGGAGCACTTCCCGCCCCCAGCCGAGTTCCAGTGTCCCCCCTCATACCAGGGAGAGAGAGGAGCCGCCATTTTAGGGCAAGCCCTGAGGTGCGAGTGGCGTCCCCCTAAATAAACGGGGATAGGCTGGGAAAACACGCTCTTCCCAGGGGATATGGGACTCTACCAGCCCCCCTTATAAGTGATCTGCCATCCTCTACAGCGACGGCATCTCCTCTGCCCTGAAGAGAAACCCCGCCGCGGGTGGTACAGCGGCCTCCGGCTCTCGGCGGCATTCCCGGGCTGTGGGGCCATGGGGACCTCCCGCACCTGGGGGAAAAGCGGTGAATTAGCAGTCGCCACTCACAGGTCATCGGAAAAGGAAGAGTTATCGCCAGCTCAGCCTCCTGCCTAGGGCAGACACACAGGGCTCTCACCAGCCCCTCATGGTGGAGGTCCAGCTAGAAGGGTTGTCGCTCCTGACAAGCCTTCAGGGAGAGGCTTGGAAAGTCATTCGCGGTGCAAGAAGGTCGGCAGCCCTCATAAAAGGGAAGAAAAAAAGCCACTGCATTTCTGAAAAAATTAGTTGTTTGGCGAGGACAGAGTAGAAGCTGGCACAAGCTTGACTCTGGCACCTCATCGAAGGACCTGTGCTGGCAACACGTGCTTTGGTGTAACTAGACCTGTTACTGCAGTTTTTCTCTCCGTGAGTTTCTTTAAAAGTACAGGAAGATATTTTGATGGACAGAATGAGCCCAATACAATTGCAGCAAGCTCAGGATTCCAACACCTTTCAATTCTGAATGAGAAGAAAAGCCAAGTCAGAAGGTAATATTTTTTCCCATCCCGAAGCTGAAGTGGAGAGGGGGAAGTTAAGAGATGACAAAAATAGACCATAATAAAGTACCCAACTACAAGGAAAACACCATTTCTGGTCAGCAGGTGCTACTAGGATTTTGGGATTTTATGTTCAAAAAGCAGTTTCCAGAAAGGAGCTCAGTGGAAACAACTCCTTCATAATACAACACAACTCCTGTAAAAATTTGTTGAAGTCAGACTCAATGGCTTAAGGGGCTGTGTGCATGTGCTGAGGGCCTGGCCCCGCCTGCCAGTTTCAGGAGACTAAAGAGGAAGAATTTCTCCAGGGCAGCCCTGGCAAAATCCTGGCAATGCAGCCATCCAGAGCAGGGCCCCAGGCCTTTGGGCCTCCTGCTGCTGCTGCTGCTGCACACCGGCTGCTTCCCATGGCCCTGGGCGGGGTGCGGATGCCATTCTCAGAAGCCGAGACTGGCTGAGATGGGCACAGACCAACCTGGTCCCACCAGCCTTGGTCAAGCCAGGTAGCTTTGGCCAGCGGGACTGTTGCGAGCGGAG
>VXBA01003634.1:266516-287993 GCA_013399895.1 Serilophus lunatus | reverse complement strand
AAGCGTAGCCATGATAATGATGAAATACTCAGAACAAACAAAAAGTTTTTACAGACTAGTTCAAATAAATTTGTAGTTCAAACAAATTACAACATAATTTTTCTTCAAAATATCAGGGATTTTATGGGGTTTTTTTGGTTTTATTTCACTCTCCCTTAATTTCAGGGTGGAAGAAATGAACAAAAAATTTGCTTATTTTACTGAAATTTTAGTCATCGATATTTGAGCAGTTCAAATATGATTCTATGAGAAGGTTCTCATTCATGGTGAAATGGATAAAAAGACAAGCAAGTATTCCCATTTTATTATTATGTCTTTTTCTTGTTCCCATAGGAGATATTGTTCGGATTTTTGGTTGGTTCATTAATATTGTGGTGTTGTTTTTTCATTGTTTGTTTGTTTTTTTTTTTTTTCTTTAATCATTTATTTAAAGATGTTACCTGGAAAAATAGGACTCCAGTTTTTAAAAATATATTGAATTGCTAAATTTTCAGTTGTGAGGAAAACAAAATGATAGTGACAGAGGTCTAAAAAGAAGATAAAATATAGCATAAAAATATTCAAAACTTATCTGAGTTCTAGAAAAAAACCTGCCTCTGACACTGATTCAGAGGACTTCTTGAAGAAATTGTTAATTTGTTTTCTATGGTTTTGCAGAATCACAATAATGTGATAATGAAATCTTCACACTATTTTTTAACCCAGTGTTTATTTCTATAGTTTGAAAGAGTAGGATATTTAAAAGAAACATTTTTTCCACTTGTTCTTTTTTTTAAATTCAGTAGGAACAAAAATCTATAATTCTTGTTTCCCTGCTGATGTAAAAACTTTCACAGTTTATGAAAGTACATATTAGAAGTCTTCTGTCTCTGCTAGAGATAAATAAACTTCGACTCAAAACACTCAGAAGTTTAAATACAGATATAAATATCCTAACAGCCTTTGAGTCTGTAAGTGTAGCTCCAGAGTTCATGAGATCAGTTTCTTCAAATTTATTTTAAAAGGTGTTTGTATTTTCTTTTTTTTTCTCCAAATAAGATTACTATTTATTTACAGCAAATACTGTAAATTAATCATACTTAATACCATTAATATTTCTGTCCTTACTGACAGAGGTTCATACACACTTTTCCTCCCACATAGAGTTGTTGAGGGGCATAACCTACTATTATTTCACAGAATCATAGTTTCATTTAGGTTTGAAAAAACCTCTAAGATCATCAAGCTCGTTCTTGGTTCTTTGAGACTCTTCCACTAAAAGAGCTTATGGAATGAAACATTTTATTTCATGCTTTTTACTGTTTGTTCTTTTATAACTTGCTCTGCTGTTCTTTAAAAAGATCACATTCCTATTAGCAACCACTCCAATACAGAACATTGCCATGAGAAAATAAGCTTTACATTGTGATGTTGAGACACATGAAATGTTTCCATTTCTGTTTGTGTGAGTAATGGATGAGTTCCACTAGCACAGACAAAAGTATATTGGTCATAAAAATTACTAGAAATTTTTTTACGATCTAGACCTTTTTCATTCTGCTAAGAACTACATTTATTAATAGCCATTTTCTTCTCTCTGGGTGTAAATTAAGACTGAAATGGTGGGCATGAACAATGGCTTTTAGTTTTGGTAAATCGTATCTGCCTAATCCATTGGATAATCCAGTGTTTTTCAAATGTACAAATCGTTATTATGAGATATATTCTTAAGAAATACAAAGGTACTTATCTATTTTTCTGGATTTTTCCATTTAAAAAGCCCAGGTCACCATTAGCTGTGTGTATTATTGATTATACAAATGATAATGGTCAGCCAGTCAAAAGGTGAGTTGCCAGCCATCACTTTTGACTGGAACAAAAATAACATGGTTTATCTTTTGTGTATCAGAGGTTTGAAATCCATGACCAAGTTTTTGGCTTTTATGACACCTAGAGTAATTCTCCACTTTTTGTAATGAGTAGCTAAAAACACCTCAGACAAATATTTTGTCCAAATACTGTCTGGAAAGCAGCAACAAAAACAGGAAAGAAAAGAGGAGCCAGAAATAGAGCTGACAAGGCAAGACAAGGCTGTCTTTTGATGGAATATTAACAGGGGAAGACAAGCAGATCCAGTGATGATAGTCAGGATCAGACACAGTCCAGAGATGACCAGAAAAGTTTTCAATGATGAGGCAGATCCAAGGTCAAACCAGGAAATAAAGTCATCAAGTAAGAATCAACAAGATACCTGGGTAGGTGCACGCATACATCTTGAGACAGGCATTTACAAATCAGGCAAGGATAAAGGGTGAGATCCAGAGCTTCAACATGGCTCATATAAGTCTCATCCAAGCACTATGTGAAACCTGAGTTTCAACACACTAAGAGCCTGTTAAACACTTAGAGTGCAGAGCCGTTGCAGTGAGACAGATTGCAAAGCCTTTTGGTGCACTCAAGGCACCAAGAGAAGCTTCTAAAAGCAGGATTTTTTGATTTTAAACTACCGACATGGTGGCCTTAAAAAAATTATATAGGACTTATTTTAAAAATGCATGTCCACCCACACAACTTGTGGTAACAGAAAAGTTTAAGCTAAAGAAGTGTTAATGAACAAAAATAAGTCTTCAAACTTTGCTTTAAAAATTTCTATGCAGGGTGTTTTGTGTTTTTTTGTTTTTCATTTAGTTCCACTTTATCATTTTGACTTTTATAATATCTCTGTGTATCAAGTTTGAATGTGGGAGGCTGCTAGGGAAAGCACTACAGGGAGGTAATTTGAAATGTGAAGTAATATTCCTGAAAGTTCTTTATAATATCAGTGAGAGGCTGAGAAGACAGTAAACACAAATGCACCTTGGATCTTTAGATGTGTGTCTCTGATCTTGTCCTAAATACTTGTATGAAGTTCTTAATTTTACATCTGTGAATAAACTTTTTCCATTATGAGAATAGCTAGAATCATAGATTCTTCTGAAGTATAGCTGCAGTCTGATACTGTATTAACTTGCTATGACTTCAGTCAAGAGAAGACTCTCCAGCAGGACTTTTTCAGCCAGACCAGTTTTTTTGTTCACAAAGAAACTGAGTGCAAATGGTTTTGTTCAATTAAACAATTGGTTTTGGTAGTTTATCTATGTGTTCTCCAGAACATAGGAATGTGTATCAGTCAGGTTCATATTAGATAAGGCCTATTGCTTCTGAAATAATTATATTTATATACAAAAAATGGAAGTTTCTAGAGGCATTAGCTCATAGAAGTAAGACTTTACTCCCCAGCAGCATGTAATACCAGGTATTAGTTAGTAACTAACTTGAAGATAATAAGATTTAATCATATATCTTCTCATAACATATGAACTAATAAATCCTCAAGAAAAACTTTTCAAGAATGAAGTACATTTGTCTGTGGAAATAACAGATGTGTAACAAAGACCAGTTGTGTATTCCCAATCTAAACCACTTAATTTATATTAAGAAAGATGCTACTTGGAGTATTAAATTAGGGTAGAACCATGTTGACTGGGGTTTGTGAGACTAAAACATGCATAAAATGATCACTGGAAGACATGATATTTACACACAGAATTTACACACAGAATTAACAAGGTTGGAAAAGACCATAGAGATCATTAAGTCCAACCTTTTACCTAACTTGTCAACCTACCCAGCACCATCCCATCATCTAAACCATCTAAACCATGTCACTAAGTACACCACCCAACCTTTCCTTAAACACATCCAGGGATGGTGACTCTACCACATGCCTGGGCAGCCAATTCCAATGGGAGATCACTCTCTCTGTGAAAAAGTTTTTTCTTAATATCCAGCCCAAACATCCCTGTCACAGCCGGTGTCCTCTTGTTCTGACACTGGGGGCCTGAGAGAAGAGATTGAGCCCCACCTGGCTACAACCTCCCTTAAGGTAGTTGTAGAGAGCAATAAGGTGTCCCCTAAGCCCCCTCTTCTCCAGGCTAAACAACCCCAGCTCCCTCAGTCGTTCCCTGTAGGGTTTGTACTCCAGCCTCTTCATCATCCTCGTTGCCCTTCTCTGAACACATTCCAGTAACTCAATACCTTTCTTAAACTGAGTGGCCCAGAGCTGGACACAGTACTCGAGCTGCAGCCTAACCAATGCCAAGTATAGGGGAAGAACAACTTCCCTAGTCCTACTGGTGACAGTGTTCCTGATACAGGCCAAGATGCCTTTGGCCTTCTTGGCCACCTGGACACTCTGCTGGCTCATGTTAAGTTTCCTATCAACCAGCACTCTCAGCTCCCTCTCCACCTGTCCTATCTCCAGCCACTCCATCCTCAGCCTATAGGTCTGCACGGGACTAGTGTGACCAAAGTGTAAAACCTGGCACTTAGATTTATTAACCCTCATACTACTGGACTCAGCCCATCTATCCAGCCTGCCAAGGTCTCTCTGCAGAGCCCTCCTACACTCTAGCAGATAGATACCTATTCCAAGTTTGGTGTCATCTGCAAATTTACCAATGATGGATAGCATCCCCTCATCCAGATCATCAATAAATATATTGAACAGAACTGGTCCCAACACTGAACCCTGTGGAACCCCACTAGTGACCAGCCTCCAACTGGATGTGACACCGTTCACCACCCCTCTCTGAGCTTGGCTATCCAGCCAGTTCTTAACCTGCACAGAGTAAACCTGTATAAGCCACAATCCACCAATTTCACTAGGAGTTTAGTATGTGAGACAGTATCAAAGGCTTTGCTAAAATCTTGGTACACCACATCTATGGATTTTCCCTCATCAATCAGATGAATTACCAGATCATAAAAGGAAATTAGATTGGTAAGGCAGGACCTTCCCCTCCTGAATCCATGTTAACAAGATCTTATCTCCTTGTTATTCTGTAGGTGCAACGTAATTGCCCGTAAGATGATTTGTTCCATAATTTCCCCTAGTACCGAGGTTGGGCTGACAGGTCTATAATTCCCTGGATCCTCCTTCTGACCCTTCTTATAGGTAGGTGCCACATTAGCCAACTCAGGCTCAGGCATAAAGAGTAGCATATCATGCTTTATCTCAATAGCCATTAAATGGATTCCATTGAGTGCATTCAGGAACATTAATGTTCACCTGAGATGTACTAATAAACTTCATCTGCCAGCTCCAGCTGTAGGCAGAGCTAACACAATTACCTGCACTTGACATTGGCAGGCATGCCCAAATTTACCTTACTATATGTTAAGTCCTACCCTAGAAGCTCACTCTAAAGAATACTAACGGATTTTGAAGAAGATCCTTCTATATCAGTATTTCCAATATTTTAAGTAATCTAAGTATGAGGATATTTATTTTTATATATATATACATGTATGTATATACATGTATATATTTGTGTGTGTATATATAACAAGAAGAATGCTGCATGCATTTTTCTGTGGCCTAACATATATTTCTTTTTCAGAAGAAAGTTTGCATAAAAATTCCAGACATGATAAACCAGAAAATCAGAGAATTCAGACTTACCTTAAAACCATTTTTTAAATCAGGATTACCTTAATTGCTGTGGTTGGAATTGTATCAGCTAACAGGGCCCAAAGCAAGACTGAGACACTGGTGCAGTTATATGCTTAGATAATTGTTCCACTATATGACAGAATGACAGAGGCATACAAGCCTCAGGAACCACTATAACGAGATTGAGTGAGTTCTGAGTATCTTAGATTCTGTTTCCAATGGATGTGTGGTCTCTCTGTGCTTACTGGGATTTCTGGAGGGACAGGTGATGTGCCTTATCAACATGAAAATATATTCTACTTGCCTTTTCATTCCCTACTTCTCCCTTTCTCTCATTTGTTTTACTGGTTGCCTTACAGCTCTTTCATCAATGAGCTCCCTGAATATCAAATAATAACTACATCTGCAGCTAATATAAATAGGTTCCTTTGTCTCCAGTGGAACTATGCTAATTTCTTCCAGTTGAAAATCTCCTTATCACCTGATTTATTTTATAACCATATTTCATATTTGAAAATAATTCCTCAATAATGTTTTTTATTATGGAGAAAAACTGGGAGTATCATTTCTCAGTAGTTCTTTTACACCAGTTACAAAGCAATAGTTAGAATCATGATTATACCATAGTGGAACACACATTTCACATATATTGCAGATCTATTGGTGCATTTTTTAGGAGTGGAGGGAATGTTTTGTTTTTGTTTTTTTTTTTTTTTTTTTTTTCTCTTTCCATTTTGACAAAACAAAGTGAGAATTTTTAGAACATTCACTTCTTTTTAATTAAAATTTGTCTAATACATTCTTATGAATACTGTTTTATCATGACACATAGGGAGAGAACCAAGGCTTTTCTATGAAGACATTTCTTAATTTCAAGAAAATATGCAACTAGGTATTATCTTGTTTTGAAAGGAAGATTTTTTTTGTCATCAAAAGGTGTGTATGAATTATGGATAATTATGGTGTTGTAGTGGTTTAACCCGAGCTGGATGCCAGGGGCCCACTACACCCACTCTCTCATTCCCCCCTTGCCTAATAGCAGAAGAGAGAGAATACAATGAAAGGCTTCACAAGTTGAGATAAGGACCATAAAAGATTCCTCGCTAATCATCATCACAGGCTAAACAGACCTCATGTGAGTATATCAGTTAAATTTATTACTAAAAAGATCAGAGCTTAAGAGTGAGAGATATAGGAGACACCTTTCCCCCCATGTCCCCCTCCTTCACGTTCAAGCTCCTCTCCCCCAGCACTGTAGGAGACAAGGAGTTGTTGTTCCCAGCTGCTGTTTAGGGAAGAGTCCTTCCCCTGCACACCATGGGGTCCCACCCACAGGAGACAAGTCCCTCTCAAGAACTGCTCCAGCATGAGTCTCTCCCACAACAGACAGTCTTTCATGACCTGCTCTGGTGAGAGTCCTCCCATGGGCAACAGTTCTTCACACACTGCTGCCACGTGGGTCATTCTCCCCAGGGTGCAGTCCTTCAGGCACAGGCTACTCCAGCCTGCGTTCCCCACAGGCCACATGTCCTAACAGCAAATCCTGCTCCAGTGTGGGCTCCTCTCCCCCACGGGCTACATCTCCCTGCCAAGACCCTGCTCCAACATGGGCCTCCTACGGGCTACAGCCTTCCCCCGACATCCGCCTGCTCCGGTGGCAGCTCCTCCATGGGCTACAGGTGGATCTCTGCACTCCTGTGGTCCTCCATGGGCTGCAGGGGCACAGCTGCTTCACCATGGTCTTCACCACGGGCTGCAGGAGGATCCCTGCTCTGATACCAGGAGCACCTCCTCCTCCTCCTTCTGCACTGGCCTTGGTGTCTGCATCGTTGTTCACATGTTCTCACTCTGCTCCTCTCTGGCAGCCATCTTCATCTCAAGCCAATTTTTTTTTTCCCCTTCCTTCTTAAATATGTTATCACAGAAGTGTTCCTTCAACTGCTGATTGGCCTGGGCTTGGTCAGTGGCAGATCCAGCTTAAAGCAGGCAGGCATTGGCTCTGCTGGACATGGGGAAAACTTCCAGCAGCTTCTCAAAGAAGTCTGGCCGCAGGAAAGACCAATACACATGTATGCTCTCATTTTCAGAATATTGGCTCATGGGTTAATCTTTTAATAAGATGGCTAGTGAAAAAGTAAGAGAAAAAATATATTTAAAGACTTTTCATCCTATGCTTTTAAATAGACATAAATATGTATGTTAGCACTCATCCAAATCATAGTATTCAGGAAGTTCAGAATGATTTTTGTCTCTCAATTTAAAAAAAAAAACCCTCAGATTGTTATTTTTATACAATAACATAGTATCTGCAGAAATCACTTAGGAAGTGGGAGACCCAGAACCCATTCATTCTTCTGCAAAAGTGTTCAAATCCCGTATCTTATGTTTTCCAAAACACCTGGACAAAGAGGGAAAATATTTATCCTCACCTTGAATCCATTCTACAGTTAATCAAGTCAGAAAAAGAAAATGATTTACTTTCTGATGGAGTCCTGGTTTTCAGACATTATCATGGGAAGAGCTGACATTTTATCTGTTATGGTACTACTACTTCCATTAGAAAAGAATGTTTGAAAAATATTTATTTATAGAAAGGGTTAAGTGTTATCTTTGAAAAAGGATTTCAAGTGCATTTCACTTTTCTGAAAAAAAAAAATAAAAACCCCACCAAAAATGTAAGCACATTCAGCCACCATTTTAGACTCTGGATTGGGTAAATGATGCCACACTGCCTTGTATGTTGGGGTCTATGTCCATTTTACAGATCTAATCATGAACTGAGCAACTTGAATTTTCTACTGTTGCTGAGAGGGTGTAAAATGATCATTTATTTTTTCCGTCAAAGCAAAACCAGTTTTCTACCTTGTCTGAACAGCTAATGAAGATATAAGGCCATTTGTAGAGGTCAGTGTAATGAAAAGAAATTGCTTGTTTTAAACACCTTGTTCCATTTCATGGCGAACTTCCAGTGTGATCAGTGATCCTTGGCATTTGGCAGGTTAGGAAATATTAAGAACTGACAGGAATTATTTATATATTACCCAGTGCATCTAAGGTAGAGGTCTGATTCTTTATTGGCTAGGGAAATGGAATCACTGATAAACCTTCCTAAGGACTGGTAAAGAGAAAGGATGCCATACCAAACTGCCAGCAAGTCCATACAGTCTCTCTGACTGCCACCAAATGATAAAGACAGTTTACTTCCTATAATGCTCATGTTTCTTCAGTATATGCAGACTGATCAGCTCACTCTGAAGTGAGGAAAAATAATCTCTTCTAGTGATAATGAGCATGTATTCAGGGTAGGATTGAATTTATATGCTCTTCTGTTTTGTCAAAATTTAATTTCTCTGTTTAGACATCAGACTTTTCTTCTTATTTTTTATTTTTCCTTTCCTCCTATTTCTAAATGGAATAACCTATAATATCCAGATGTTATCTGATGGCTCCCTTTGTAAGTTGTCAAACTTGCTGTATGATCTATTGTAACTAGGTTTTTTGTGGAGTGTGAGACCATGATGAATTATTTTCATGAAGTGTATCAGTCTACTTCCAGTCACTGTTGCAATCAGTAAAATCTACTACTTCTGTCTTGAGGAATATTCATTTCAAAGACAATAAATTTATCGGGAAAATAGAGGATTTTTTCTCTTAACGAAATATGAAAACAGAAACATCATTTGTGCAATGGTGATCATTTACAAACTTTCAAAACCCTCCCAAAACTCTACTGTCTTCAATCATAGGAAATTATTTTCCTTGAAAATTTCTGTAGCTGTTGCAACTTAAGAAAATATGTAGCATATTTTTTATGTTGTCAATAAATTTGCTTGGGATAAAACTAAGGTCTGTATTAGTGGGTTCAGTCTTCCACTGCAGCCACTGGGAAGTAGATATTTGCTTCAACAGTACTCAACATCTTGCAACTGGCTATGACTCCAAATACCTAGTTTAATGGCTATACCAAAGTGTTTTCCAGGAAACTCATCAGGAGGGCATTTTTTTTTTTTGAGTAAACAACCAGTTTTTATTCTTATTACTGTGTGGACATTTTCTAATTTGGGATGGACCATGTAGTTTTCAGCATCAGTAACAGACCTCTATTTTGCATATTAACATTTACTATCTGTGCGACTGAGCATTCAATCAAGGGTGAACAAAACAATGATACCTTTTTTTTTGTTTATCCTGTCAAAGTCAAAAAAATTGGTATTCTCATAAAGAGAATACAGAGCTGCTGATAAGTGAAATAGATAATGAGGAAAATATTCTGGGCATGTGAAAATCTTATAGGATTGGGTAAGGTCAGAGAGAGGTCCGTATAAAAAGTTTTGGCAGATAATTTCATAGAACCTTTCACTTTGCTGTGAGTGAAAGACTCTTAAGGCTTTTTGGAAAGTTTAGTAGGTGTATGAAAAATGTTTATTCAAATTGGAGATAGGCCAGAAGCTTTGAATCAAGGAAAGGGAACTAGCATTACTAATTGACCCCTTTTAAAGTCACTTGTTAAAGTGACAAGAAGTATTTTAAAAGATATAGGAAAAAAAATCTCAACACACATTTATACACAGGTGCTGACTCTCATTCTTTGGATAAAATCCGTACCTCCACATCCCTGGAGTTCCTTCTAGATGATGGCTGGAGGCAAGTGGTATGAAATCTGAAGGTCCCTGACTGACCTTATCCTGGGGTAGGAGTCATGGACTGTGTTTCTTTACATGATGTATTGAGTACAGCAATTTTTCCTGTCTAACAAAGCACCCACCATTGTTTGAAGGATTTGTATTTAAATTTCAAAGCTTTCAGTTGAAATGCAAGAGAGCTTTTGACTCTTGAAGCTTCCTATCCACACTGAGAGTATATAAAATGCTGTATAATCATGCAGAATTTTTAATTTTTGGTTTTTACCATTTAGAATATTGTAAAAATGATGAAGAAACTTTAAAAAAACCCCAATATTTAAATTCATTAATTAAAGTTAAAATTTACAGGATAACACATTATCTGATAAGGAACTAGTCCTCCCCCCTTTTCTTCTTCTCTCAACATAGATCACATTCCAATACCACCATGAAATTGGAAGATGCAAAATATATTTGCAGTTTGTTTGGTTGTATTCTTTATGTATTCAGATTAGAAATAGCCTATCAGTTGTTGTATTAATGTTAGGCATATTAATAAGATTTAGTCAGATATTAAACTTTTTATTGTTTGTTGTTATGTTGACTACATATGTATAAATGATTGGACTTGTATTTTTCCTACAAATTTTTTGTAAAAATAGGTCAACAAAGTAAGGGCTGGTAATCTTTTGAACCTTTCAGTGTAATATGTGAAGGGTTTGCTGGGAAGAGAAAGAAGCGCATTCCTAACCAACAAATTATATTCCTTTAAAAAGCTCCAGTAACCTTAAATATATATTTGATTTTTTTCTTTAGGCCTGAGGACAAATGGTTATCCTTAACTTCTAAGTTTCTCTATAAAAATGAAATGAACCACAAAGTGTGTGGAGTGCTGCTTTCTGTTGGTTCTACTTAGTTCTATGCTAATACACAAACTTGTCAAAAAATATGGCTTATAGCTGTAAAATTTCAGCATTACATCCACTTTTTTATTCAGTATCCTCGAAACTAATAAATATATAAAGGCAAAATTGGCTAAGCTAGGTTGTTCTTTAACAATATTTGTGGTTGAGTACATAATAGTCCTTCAAATAGTTTTCTAAATCTTTCCTTGCTTTCGATCAAAAGACTCTTAAAAGTCAATTTTAAAATAAACATGTAGCTTGGAAAAAATTAATTCACATATTCATAGCATATATACTCACTTGGCAAAGAAATAAAACTTTATTATTTTTACATTCAGAATTTAGAACTGTTGTGCTAAATTATGCCAATGTTCAATATGCTCAAGAGAAGGGAGCTATGTAGAGAAATAAATTCAGTCAAACTTTTGATGAAGAAAATGCTCTACAAATCTTTGGGGACTAGAGACTTCCTAATGAGATTGTGTTTTATCTTAATTATTTGTCTTCTTTGTTGTAATTCTACATGATTTTGTTGTTCTTTTTCATTGCTCAAGCTCTGTTTTTTTTTATTTTTCCGTGAGGTAAATTTTGATGCCAAGTTATATTTGGTCGTGTTACAGATTGTGCCTCTGATCTTCATATGTAAAACAATCAATATAATCTTGCACTTACAGTTTAATAATTATGGCCATAAGTGTTTGCATTAGAAAATAGATTCCCTATAATTCTTTTTTTAGCTCATATAAAGAAAAATTCATAATTATATAAAAAAGACAATTGATGTAATTACAGTTGATAAAGACACTGGAACCTTGTTATTGTTGCATTGATATTCAGATATCCATGGTACATTAGCAATACTCATGTTATTGTACAAATCTACTATAAATTCTAATGCATATGTACAGTTTGAAATTTGTTAATCACACAACAAAAATATTTCCTAATAATGTTTGACAGAACTATATTAATAATTTCTGTTTGTATTAAGTACACCAAAACAATGAAAGGCAGGTACAAATTCTCTAAACAATTGAAAAACTGTGGGGGCAGATACCATAACATTGATGCAACATTTCTATTTAAGCAAAACAAGTACTGCTTTTGCTAAAAATATCATAGAGGCTTTAAATCATTGATTCAAAGCATTTCTAGCAATTCTATTTCTGTCTCAGAGACGCTTAGAAATTTTTACTTACAGGAAAACTCCATCTCAGTGAGGCTGAAAGGTAGTTCTAAATCACAAAGGACATTTGTGGCAGACTCAAAATAGAACTTAGATTCCTTAAGTATAAGGCATAATTCTCCTTAGGAACAAGACAGCTTTTATTCAGTGGTGTGGATATATTTTCCTATATCTTTATATATAACATACAAAAGCTCAAAGAAATCAGCAGTCATCAATACAGAAACGTATGTGTTCAACTTTAGAGTTTGTATTCAGCTATTAGTTTCCTCTCTAATTAGTCCAATAACAAGTCATTTTCATTTTCAAAGGCAAACTTCCATAAAGAGTGACACTCTGTAATAAAATGGTATAGTGTGCCCTGGGAGGGAATCTGAACCAGTGTTTCTGGTTTAATTGAAGTTTAATGTACTCAGACCTTATCCGTAGCTCCATTGCTGATTCTAACATTCAGCGTGTCGCTTCAATGTTTTACGCTGTATTTAACTCATGCGTAAAATAATACTCTTAACTGAGTGTTTTGAACTCTTGGGAGAGAATACTGCTAAATATCATTATTGACACACTAATGAATTTATGATAGGGCTACCACAGGCACAGCTTAATTAAAAATCTGCACGTGTACATACCCCAAATGTAGACTAGGATCCCAAGTAGGTAGAATAGAAGACATTCAATCACCTCCTATAAAAGGAGAAATAAGAGAGCATTATGAGCTTAATTTTGTCAGCTTCAACTCCCAGCAAATTATACCTTTGATATAGAATTTCAATATTATATTTTTAAATCCTACATCTTTTTCTGCCAGAACACAACAAAAAACATGTAAAAAACTACCCTGGCTTTGGAAAACAAGTGGCAGAAATGAGGAATAAGCAGTAGAAAAGTAATATTCCTGTGTCTTGCAGCAGAACAGGGATTTTGTATATTTTAAGCCCATATGGGGACAAGAATATTACCTCATAAAATTCTGTTACTGTTTTTGAGCTGTCTTAATAATCTGATTTGACAGATGCTACTACATCCTTCATATCATGTATCAGGTTATGATTTATATCTACTCCTTTTTATTTCCTGTATATTATTTTCATTAGTTAAATGAACTTTATTTTCCTTTCTTGTCCTTACCCCAGCCTTAGCCATTTGTACTGACTACAAAAGTTTCCTGAGATATCAAAGTCATAACTAACATTCAGTCACATCTAAAATGGAGCCAAGAAACTTTTCATAGAAATGCTATTTCTTAACATTCAAAACTATTATAGTATTTATTTATTCTGTTTCTTGTCCTGAATTGCATGCTTTTTCTATATTTATTTTCCCAAAAATTTATCTTTAAATCAATGCATGAACTGTAGTACATTTGTGAAACTTTGCTCTTTCTCTATCTACAATCTAATTAAATTTTCTTCAAATGATTTAGAGTTATTTCTCTGTCATTCATTTCTAACACCCTCCACTCTCCTCTTTGTTTCTTCTTTATTTTCTTTCATTGTATCACATTCTTTTTTCTTTTCTCTAGAATGTGCACATATTCTTGTCATTTTGCATTTACCCAACTAAAACCTGTGTCAGTAATAAAATGGCGAGCCTGTAGTTCAGCTACTGGTAACACTAAATATTGTTTTGACAGTAAGATGCAACCTGATCAATCACTGACTGTCTCTAGTCAATTATATAGTGCATACACTGGGATATACAATACTAAAGGCATTGTCACACTTCAAGATTTAGATCTGTCTTCAAAGTGCACAACCATATGCATATTTAAAATACAAGCCATACGATAGAGATGTTTTCAATTTACAAGGATAAGAATAATTAATTTTCTCTCTAGCAACACTAGCCTCTAGTCTGAGCTCTGATAGTATAACTCTTCACTTTTTCCAGTATTAATGAAGATTCAAAATTTATGCCCATTTCATGTTAACTGTTATCTTCTATCTCTAAATCTTGACCCTCCTGAAAATATTTGGCCCTCTAGCAGAAAAAACATTATTTTTCCATTACAAGCAATGACATTTCACTTTA
This sequence comes from Serilophus lunatus, assembly GCA_013399895.1. NCBI lineage: Eukaryota > Metazoa > Chordata > Aves > Passeriformes > Eurylaimidae > Serilophus > Serilophus lunatus. The sequence goes on along the minus strand of VXBA01003634.1, from coordinate 273,776 downwards.
CACAAGAAGAAGAGGCAAAGAGTTATCATTCATTTGGGAACTTTAGCCACATATTTGAGGGTCAAACTATCTCATGCTTCTTGTACCACACTGCCTTTGATCCAACGAGGATTACAATAAAACAGCATAAATTTTCTAGTTCTTCCTTTACCATTCATTTCCCCTCAGTCTCTCAGCCCCATGAGGCAGGGAAGACAACTTTTCAGACTGGCCCTAGTCCTTGGACTGCTTGATGTCTGTCCCAACCTTCCCCAGTGATGACATGTTTGATTGTAAGCAAATGTGGACCTCTTTTTCTATGGTCTGGAGTGTTCAATGTTGAAGAGAAATCATACAATTATTTTAGGCTTCAGAAATGGGAAGCTGATTATTAATCAAAGCTCCTGTCTTCTTTCTTAAAAAATAGACATGTAGATGTACCCTTTCTAGTTTTGCTTTGTACAGCTAATGGAAAAGGTGTATATGACTTGAACGGGATAATTCTTGTTTAGCACTTCAGGTTTGCGTGGGGTGACAAGTAGTGTTTTCATTCCTTTCACTCACAGTGTTCATATGTTTTATTTTAAAAAAACTGGATTAAAATTGCTTAAACGTGTGCAGAGAGCTAAACACAACTGCCCTAACTGTTCAGCTCCTCGATCTTTTTTAACTTTTCATCCAATCCTGACCCCTCTATCTGCTGCTATATGTGACTGAGCAGGAAGAGTGCACTTCAGTACTCTACTTACACATTTTCCTGGGATTTGAAAGGTATGGCTTTATAGCCTGGGCATAGCATTGATCTCTGTGCTGACCACTGACAGAACCCTAGGGAATGACCTGAAGTTATGTAAGGGGAGGTTTAAGTTTGATATTAGAAGAATGTTTTTTACCCAGCGTATGGTTGGGCACTGCAACAGGCTCCCCAGGGAAGTGATCATAGCACCAAGCCTGCAAGAATGCAAGAAGCATTTGAATTATACTCTCAGGCACATGGTGTGACCCTTGGTGATGATCCTGTGCAGGGCTAAGTGTTGGACACAATATTCCTTGTGGGTCCCTTCCAACTCAGCATATTCTATGATTCTGTGGTCTTATGTATTCTACATTCTGAATGACTGTGAATGTTATAACATAATCTTTGACTGATGTGCTGGAGCTCCCAACAAAAGAAAGACATAGACCTAGTGGAACAACTCCAGAGAAGAGCCACTAAGTTGATCACAGGGTTGGAGTATCTTTCCAATGAAGACAGGCTGAGAAAGTTGTGGCTGTTCAGCCTTGATAAGAGAAGGCTTCAGGAAGGTCTCAGAGGAGCCTTACAGTACACAAAGTGGGCTTAGAAAAACATTGGAGGGGAATTTTTCACAGGAGCATCTAGTAATAGGATATGGTGTAATGCCCTCAAGCTGAAGGAGGATAGGTTTAGATTAGCTATTAGGAAGAAATTCTTTACTATGGGATAACAAGACACTGGCAGAGTTTGCCCAGAGAGATAATGGACTCCCAGTCTCTCGAGGTGTTCAAGGCCAGGTTGAATGTGACTCTGTGTAACCTGGTCTAGTGGAAGATGTCCTTGCTCATGTCAGGAACTTTCAAGGTCTCTTTCAATCCAAATCACTCTATGGTTCTAGGATTCTATGGTTCTATGGTTCAATGATTCAACAAAAAGGGAACACCCACTGAAAAGAAAATGCATTATTGTAGAGAATAATCCTGCCACCGTGGGCTGAACCTCTAAATTCTTCCTTATAGATGTACATAGACATTAAGCAGAAGTTAGGGTTTGGTTCTACTTTGAGCTTCCAGATTTTTTAGAAAAAACACATGGAAAAAAACCTCTGGAAACATGATTTCTAGAAATGGATGAAGAATGTGATTGACTAGATCACTTAGGAAAAGCCAGATTCATGAAATAACATGTATTTAAGAAGCATTAATGGTCCCTTTTAAGCCAATGGATATTTCCAGTTAATCAACTTGAGGCAATTTTACTATGGTAAGTGTTCCAGGCCCACAAATACGGAAATTTTGTGCAATATATCTGTCAGAAATAAATGTCTAAAAGCCTGTATTTAATAATTACAGCATTTTATTTTACATAACAGAGCTTGATTTTCTTAGAACATTTACTTTTGTCCAAAATCCTTGTTTTTTCTGCTCTGTAAAATGACATCTCCCTGATTTATTTTATTATCACATTTTCAAGAGTTATCAAGCAGTTCAATGATTACATTAATTTTTCATAACCCCATTTTCACTTTCAAACATATTGCTTGTCAACATAATTACTTTTTATAATCAAATGAAAATATTTACATGTACTGTAAGAATCACCTGTATCTCAACTTAATTTACTTTTTGAAATTTAAATCTAATCACAAATTGTATTTCCAAAATTATAGATGTCACATTTTTATTTGCTTAAATGACAGAATTTTATGAAAGGATATTTGAGAGTTAACACAATTTAAACCAATGTAAGTAATGTGCAAATTGGAAATAAAAGAACAAAGAGGTGTCCAGAATTTTAATGAAAAAAAATATAAAAATAAGTAATATAAATTTTTAAATATTCAATGAAAAAAACCCCTGAGTTTCCTCTAAAATCCAAGGGAAAGAAGACTTTTTAAAGAGAAGAAAGTATCAAGGTTATTTCATATGGTAAAATAATCAGCTTCCAGTTAACTTTGGATGACTGTGGTGGATTGACCTTGCCTGTCTGATAGGTGCTCACTAAGCTGACTTATACTACTTCTCAGAAGAATGGGGGAGAAAATATGATAGAAAAGGTCATGGATAGACAGGGAGATCACTTACCAATTAATCTCATGGTCAAACAGAATCAATTTAGTAAAAAATTAATGTATTGACAATTATAGAGTACAAAAATGACAAATGACAACAAAACTATAAGAAACTTCCCTTCATCCTCCCCTTTTTCCCAGGCTTTATGTCATTCCTGACTCTTTTGACTTCATCCCCACTAAGCAGTACAGAGGATGCAAGGAATGGGGGTTGTGATCAGTCTTCATCTCTGCTGCTCCTTCCTGCTCCAGTGTAGGCTCTGTCCCATGGAATGTAGTCCAGAAATTTCTCCGATGTGTGTCTTTCCTCACACTGCAGTTCTTCAGGAACTATTCCAGCACAAGTCCATTCCATGTGTACAGTCCTTCAGGAACAGAACACTGCAATATTGGGCCCCCATTGTCTTTCCAAGAGTTATAATCCAGCAAGGACTCCTCTTTCCATGGGTCCACAGATCCTGAAGGAAGCCTGCCCCATCATGAGGTTTCCATGGGATGCAAGGAAGACATTTGCTCCAGCATGGTCCACCACAGGCTGCATGGGGACGATCTCTCCATAGGCCACAGGGAAGTGTCTGCTCCAGCACCTGAAGCCCCGCCTCCCCCTCCTTCTCCATTGATATTAGTTTTTGCAGGACTGTTTGTTCACATTTTCTCAATCCTCTCTTGCAGCTGCTGTTCAGCATTTTTTTATCCTTTCTTAAATATGGATGATGAATTCATGAATGGAAAAAGAGCAGTACTTCAGAGAAGTACTTGAGGATACTGATGAATCAAAAACTGGACATGAGTCAGCAATGTGCATTTGCAACCCATAAAGGCAATCATATCATGAGCTTCATAAAAAGAAGCATGGCCAGCAGGTCAAAAGTGAGTGATTCTACCCCTTCATATGGTGCTTGCGAGATTGCATCTGGAGTACTGCATTTAGATCTGGAGTCTGTGGTACAAAAAGACATGAAGCTGCTAGACCAAGTTAAGAGAAGGGCCATGATCAGAAGGTTGGAGCACCTCTCCTCTGAAGAAAAGCTGAGAGATTTGAATTTGTTCAGTGCAGAGAAGAGAAGGATCCAGGGAGACCTTATTGCAGCCTTTCAAGATGTAAAAGGAGATTATAAGAAAGATGAAAAGAGACCTTTTACCAGGACCTGTTATGACATTACAGGAGAGTAATGGTTTAAAACTGAAAGAGGGTAGTTTCAGGCTGGATATAAGATGGACATTATTTACAATCAGGGTGCTGAAATGCGAGTATAGATTTCCCCAGAGAGTTGCGGATGTCCTTTCCTTAGAAATGTTTAAGGCATTTGAGCAACCCGATCTAGTAAAAGATAACCCTCCCTGTGGCAAGGGATTGGATCCGATGATCTTTAAAGGTCCCTTCTATTCCATTACATTTGGTGGTTCTATGTTTCTGTGATTATCACAGGGTTGCTAACATCGCTGATGGGTTCCACTTTGGACTGCAGTCTTGGACACAGCTTGAATTGGCTCTGTCTGACTGACACCAGCAGCTGCTGGTGTCTTCTCACAGAAGTCACCCCTGTGGCCCTCCCCCCTACCAAAACCTTGCTTGTCATTTGAATGCAGTTCTCCAAAACTATATCTTGAACTATGAGTGCAATATTATCATAAAACTCCTTGGAAGAAGGAGAGTATACATCGTGACTTATAATTGTCCATTTCTTTTTAAAAGCCTCTTCATTCATGTGCATTTTAAGGAGACATCATTTTGAAACAATTATTTTACAAATGTTGATGGTAATTTCTCTTGTCATGGACCAGAGCTCTTCAGGCAGTGGAGTTTTCTTTAACTGTACAGCAGCCTAAGAGAAACTACTTGTATGGTAATAATATATGGATTATCAAATTAATTTAGAACTGAACTGTTGATAGTAGGAAATGTAAATTTAAATGGAATTTTTTTTTCTTACTGGCTCCCTTATCTTAAACCAGGGAATTCCTGAAGTCATGAATGATTTCTGTAAAAGGAAATAATTTCTCAACTCTAATATCTTGCATATGGAAGCAACAGTGATACAGAAAAAAAAAAGAATAATACAAGAACTCTGCAAAACTGATTAGAGAGGAGTCTGATAATACTTAGAAACCAAACTAAGCCTTTATATATTTTTACCAAGTTGAGATATTGTCACTGCTAAAAAAGAGGTAGAAATTGCAAAAGTTTTAAACCCAATGACATGGTACTTTAACTATTCCTCTGGATATAGCAGCTTCTGTATGTGCAGACAGTTCTAACATAGTAGCTTAACTGAAGTGATATTAGACTGGTAGAAGCTAATCTACAACCAAACAAACAAGGCAGTAAAAAGAGCTTATGTTTTGTCAATAATAGCAGAAATGTGGCTAGTATAGTAACAACATGGAGTACGCACTTCCAGTCAAGCATGAAAAACAAGATGAAAAAGAGCAGCTTGTCAGAGGAGTAGAAAACTGAGAAGAGCAAAACAAGACAAATAGATGAACAGAGACAAATATGTTTTATTTCACATGTTTGTTTCCTCGCATACTGAGATTTGCTTTAGCATTGTCTCTGAGTGCCTAATTAGCTAGATCTGTAAGTATGTGGTGCTTTAAAATTCATAAGTTACTGGAAAATATGCTGCTGCATTAGTAATATTTTTTTCTTTTTTTGTTCATGTAGCTTTGGGAGGATTAATGCAAACAAAGGAGGAGTGTCCACATCAAAAATAGTGAGGAAGTAACTGACCAGATTTTTCAAGGTAATTAGGCACTGAAAGATGCAGAAAGTACCAACTGCATTTTTCACAAACTCATAGACACCAAAAATATCTGTGGATGTCTGAGCAGATTTTTGAAATCTGGCTCTAACACTGCAGATATTCTGTACATGTTGAGTATTACTAGATAAACTGGATGTCTAATAAATGCAAAATTTGTGTTAATATATTCTTCATTGTCCTTAACAGAATATTTTAAACATTGATATTTTGGACTTCAGCTTTTGCTTTGGAAATACATAAGCATGAAAAAGATTTGGATACTTTGAGGAGATGTTTTTTTCCTTTTTTTGTTTTCTGCACTACCTTTCCTCAGTGAAAGGCAGGCTATATGATGCCACAAGAGAGCAATAACCATATTTACAATGGAGATAAAAAATTTTTAAAAAGACTGAAAATGAAAATGGCACACTTTTAGAAAGTAACCCAAACTTCACACTAAAATTTAATCTGTATACTATTAAATCTTGCACTGTAATGAATGAAAGAGGCCATTATCTATTTGGGGAGCTGTACGAGGTTAATTTGAAAGTCTCTTTCTGGTCTGAGATTGGCAAGAATTTTATTCTTCATGCAAAAAATATCTTGGGGATTTCTGACAGTTCATTGGTGTTACTTCCACATTGACCAGTGCCTTCTGTTTTGGATCACTTCTCACTTAAAAATACATTTATCATCTCATTGAAGTTTCTGTAAACAGAGTTTATGATATTTAAATATAAAACTAAGAAATAATTAATAATTTTAAACAGATGCTTAAATCTAAAGATAAAGCAATTAAGTTCTTACTCTCTTGAAAGCTGTTTTTTTTATTTATTTTGCTTTTCATGCTTGACTGGAAATGTCTCTACATTGTTAATAATATTCATATTTCTGTTTTTATTTGGAGGGGAAAAGTACTCTTTAGTGCATTGCCTGTTTGATCTTAGCTTAGGTTTTACCATTGTAGCATCACTTCTACTAAGCTACTGCATTAGAACTATTTCCATTTTCAGAAATCACGACATCCAGAGTCAGTGACATGGTCAGTGAAGCCACTATATTTAGGTTTGTTCACTCTAAAGACAGAGCAAAAGAAAAAGTAATTTACCTCATAACTATTTCTGACTATGACTTGGCTTCAGTCTTTCTTCTGTGTAATCATCTGTTACCAGATTGCCAAATCAACCAAGTTCCTTTAGCAATAAACACAGCAAACCAGAATTCATGTCTTTGCCGTGCTCTCTTCTCCACCTGCTCAGTATGAATACTACTTGGAGTCAGGGATCCTCTGAAGTGAACTTCAATGTAATCTGCACATTTTTTAATTGCTATATGTAGGCTAATAATAGAAATCTCAATTTATGTGTGCTATGCCAAAAATTATTTTCTTTCTTCACATTTTTCAAGCAAAGGTATTATTGAATGGTTTCCCAAGCAGGATGGATTAGGCTTACTGCCTGAAAGGTTGTAAAAAAATTTATTCACAAAATGCAGACACAAGGGCTTGCTGTACTACTCTGAGAATCCAAGGGTTAGGTGTAAGGAGCTTTAGAACTGTTAGTTATACATATTTGTGTGGAAAAAGTAAATTAATGCTGTTATTTCCCTCTTGCTGGAGATTAAATATGAAAGTCAATTAAAATCTTGGTAAGAACAGTGTGAGTAGAGTGATCAAAAATATACCTGACAGAGTGTTATGGAGTTAAATCCTGTTTGGAATCCCCCCCCCC
>VXBA01003634.1:217217-266487 GCA_013399895.1 Serilophus lunatus | reverse complement strand
AACTGCTCTGGCTTCAGGTGCTGTGCATTGTTTTCTCCCTCTTTTGTCCCACTCTTCCCCAGGGACTGCCTCCAGGGGGCCAGAGGTTCTGTGTGGTCATGGCACCTTCCTGCAAGGCAGGGGGAGGGGTAAAGGTGATGAAGGGTGAAGGGCAGATGTGCTGCCATGCACGGCTGGGCCAATCTTGGGCGGGGGCAGGGACGAAGGAGGACGTTACAGGAAGACAGGAGATGAAAAGAGATGGTCCACCCCCTCGCTCTCTGACTTGGGATTTTGGCTGCAGTCGCCTTGAGACCAACTCCGGGTGTGCTGCTCTTCGTATGTCTCTTGAGCCTGTCTGTCTGTTGCCATGCAGGCTGCGTCGGGCTCTGCTGCCTGGTTGTCACCTCACACAGCCTTGCTGTGACTCCCAGGAAGTCGTGGCAGGCTGCATAGCCTGGGCCAGTGTGTGCCACCGTCGGCGTCTGTGTATTGCCCCTGCTACCACTGCCAGAGCCTGCCTTGGACCCTCGGACAGTCATCATCTGTTAAGGAGCTTCTTTTCCCCACCCTGTCCCTGGAGGCATGGTGAGATCATTTGACCTGCATTGCCTGCAAAGGGCTCTGGACTACCCCAGCCATTGTCGCACTCACTATTGTTGTGGCCATGGGACCCCTCACTGGGTCACAGCTCCCCCTTTGTCTCCCAAGGCCATGCTGGTGCCTCCTGCCAGCCAAAGTTAGAACTTCCCCCAATGGGAGAGATGTTCTCTGAGTGTGAGTTCCTCTTCTCGAATTGTTGCTTTATGTTCTGTGTTTTTATACATGCATGTATGTATGTATGTATGTATATATATATATAAAAATTATTATATAAAAGAGCCATTGTTCCTCTTTCTATATTTTGTGGAGATTCTCTTAATTTCAAATTTAAATTGTACAATTGTCTTAAAACCAAGACATATGGTATGGGAATTCCTCTTATAGGCTCCTTAGAGTAAAGAAAAAAGGTGATTTGTGGTAATAAATACCACTCACTTCTTCACCTAAATATTTGGACTTTTTCTTCAAAGAAATCAGTAAATCCAGAATTTGAGGCATTTAGTCATCTTCCACTGATCCAAGTAAAATTGTAAGAGAATCTAGGCTTGAGCACAAAGTGTAAAACTAAAAATGTACCACCACCACATAAAACCACAAAACAGTCCCCAAAAGAAAACACCAAAAACCAAACCAACCTCCCCGCAAAAAGCCCCCCCCCCAAAAAAAAAAAAACAACCAACCCAAACCAAAATGAAAGCATGCAACAACAAACATAAAATACCAAAAGAGTAAATCAAAATTAGCAGGCTATGCAATGCACTTGCACTCTGTAGGTACATTACCATGCCTTTCTCATAATTAATTAATGATATTTAATTATTTGCAAGGATTCCTTTATTTTGTCTCTTCCCAGGAGAATGCTAGTGGGAATACAGGGAAAATTTCAACGTGATTGACTTACTGTGTAAAAAAACCTTTTTTTTTTTTTTTAACTTGTAGTACTTAGTGGTATTCGTAGCCAAGTGCTTTTAAAGAAAGTACAGTCACAGGTTCTTTCAATCCCCCATGAGAAAATCATAGTTGGCAGTATCCTTGTGGATGACAGTGCAGATATAACATAAGGAAATTGCATCTATAGTGGGAAGGAGGCTGATACTGCATAAGGTCTCATTTAATTTTGGCACAAATGATAGAGTACTTCACTGCTCAACTTAAATATGCTCTCTGTAGCTTGGGTTATCACAGAATCACAAAATAGGTGAGTTTAAAAGGGACCACAGTGGGTCATCTGGTCTAACTTTGCTTCTCAGGCAGCAGCATCCTAGAACGCATTGCACAGAATTTTGTCCAGATGTTTCGTGAATATCTCCAGTGAGTGAGACTACAACATCTCTGGGCAACCTGTTTCAGTGCACAGTAAAGAAGTTCCTCCCTGTATTCAGGTGGAACTTCCTGTGTATCAGTTTCTGCCTGTTGCCTCCTGTCCTATTGCTTGACACCATCAAGAAGAGCCTGGATCCATCCTCTTGACACTTTCCTTTCAGATACATGCATTGATAAGATCCCCTCTCATTTCTGTCTTTTCAAGGCTGAAAATGCCCAGCTCCCTCAGACTTTCTTTGTAAGAGGGGTATTTCAGTCCTCTATTCATCTCTATAGCCTGCCGGACCATCTCCAAGAGCTCCATTTCTCTCTTGTACTGAGAAGTGCAGAACTAGACACAGCACTCCAGATGCAGTCTCACCAGGCCTAAGTAGAGAGAGGCAGGATCACCTTCCCTGAACTGGCAGTGTTCTTCCTAATGCACCCCAGAGTACCACTGGCCCTCTTGGCTACAAGTGCACACTGCTAGCTCATGCACATTTTGTTGTCCACCAGGATCTCTGGGTCCTTCTCTGCAGAACTGCTGTCCAACAGGTCAAGCCCCAGCCTGTACTAGTGCACAGGGTTATTCTTTCTCAGGTACAGCATCCTACATCTGCCTTTGTTGAATTTCTCTGTCCACTTCTCTAGTCTGCCAAGGTCCTTCTGAAGGGCTGCACAGCACTCTAGTATATGGGCTACTCCTACCAGCTTTGTGTCATCAGCGATCTTGCTGAGGAGAACTCCGTCCCTTCATGCAAATCATGTAATAAGTTGAACAATACTGAGCCCAGAATTGAACCTTGTGGGATACCACTACTGGCAGGTCTCCAACTAGACCCTGTGCCACACATTACAGCCTTTTTACTGTCTGTATTAGTCAGTGCATAAGTCTTGAAAATACGGCAAAGGACATACTCAAGTATGGATAAACATTTGATACCTTTTCTCCAACCAATGCACTTGCAGAACACTCTAGCCAGGAGTATTAAGACTTACCTCCCTCTAGTGAGAAAAGGCAGCAATTGAACTTTCTAGTGTAGCTTTAACATCATGATACTGCCTTCTGAATTCTTTGTACAGTTTTCTCTTTCTCAGTTTCTCCACTTCTCTGGAATTTTCCTGAACTTTCTTTCACCACTCTAGGCAGTGTTACTAATGATCTTATTTTAGAATCCATCTCAGCTCTGAACATTAATGTATTGCATGTGTGAACCACTTTGTGAATAATGGTTCACAACATTATTTCTTGTGAACATATGTTGTTTGTTTGTATGGTGTGGACGGAATACTGAATAGTTATCTGTTCCTGATTGATTAAAAGCTAATTCTTTGTTTATTTTTTTTTCCCAGACCTTTTTTTCCATGGTGGAAATGTTTCTATCCAGTTGCTTAAGAATTAAATTTTACCACAGGTACTGTATGATGATGAAGAAAAAATTACTGTTAGCAGAAATGAGAGATTAAAAAAAACTTCACAGAATTACAGAGCTATCCTGTAACACAGCCAGTTTCTACCTGTTTCCTTCAATATTTTAAAAATAAACTCTATTATCTGTCTCATTTACCAAAATTTTTTGAACACACATGGTATTTCAGAGGTGTGGCTCTCTGATTCCACGATTTATAGCTGAGAAGTTTAATGCTTTTATAATGAATACTAAAAGTGTTGTAACTTTGTCTGGAAACATGTGTTTGTACTTACATCTGGGTTTTGGTTCAGTAGCATTGTTTTGAAGCAACTCCCTCAATCCTTATGCCTATTGTAAATTGAATGGCTTCCAAAATTTTTTCAGAGATTGCAAAGTGATAGCTTGCAGAGGAAGCTGAACCAGAATGTCTGCTTCGGATGCACCAATGTACTTCCACCCAATTAAGATGGGTTTAGTCCTCCAGATGGCCTTGAATCAGGACCATGAGGAGGACTGTTGATCCAAGGAGACAGAATATGACTTGTGTGAGGAAAACTCTAAAACAGTGTATAATGTAGATATAGGGCCTTCAGCACTAACCAAACTATTGCTCCTATTGATCTTAGTGCCCTGAATGACTTGTTAATATACTGTGCTGTGCTATAGCACAACTCTTCAGAGCAAATACTGCTTTCTCCTGAACAGCAGGACTTGGAACAGCTCAGGAGTTAAAACAAGAAGGTCATATCTTCATAATGAAATATGATAATGATGGAATTTGCATAAAGAATGATTCTGAGATCATCCATTTTGTGCTCAGCAAATTGGAGAGTATTTGTAAAACCTTTTGGTTGATGAGGTGAGGCACTAATTATAGTAATTATGCAATCAAGAATAAATACAACCCTCTCCCATATGTTGCACAAGGGGAAAAAATAAGTGAGGAACTAATGAAGAATTTAAATGTAAGTATTCTGGTGATGCTAGACACTTGTGGAGACATGAAAGCATGTGGATGTTGTTTTCCTTATGATCATTCTATTTTATCACAATTCTAGAATGTATGCTACCAAACTACCTGCTCTATGGCAAAAAGAATAACTATAAATGCCTAAATATTCACACTTTCAAAGTAAGCAAGTTCTGAAGTCCTTTCTCATTTGTAGTTAGACAGCTGTCTGCCTTAAATATCAAGGTCAGGGATCTGCTCCCAAAGATTATTTTGTGTTCTAAAGTTTGATCAAAACTCTGTGTTAAGCCCTAACATGCTTCTCAAATCATTTGTATTAGAACTATAAAACAATCTATGTAACGTTGTTTGATCACTGAAATTCCACAACCCCTTTACAGTCAGCTCAAGGAGGATATGCTGTAGCCTTGCTGACAATGGAACTGCAATGCAAATTATGTATTACCATAAAGCAAGTTAACAAAAAAAAATTCAATGATTGTCATTAAAAAGAGCAGAAGATGTCAAATTAAATAATAAGCTAACAAATTGAAATGTAACTCAAATGTAGAGGTCATTGCCTTAGACACATCAGACAATTAAGATAATAATATGTGCTCAAAAGCACATAAAAAAATTTCCTCAAGAACTGATAAAGAATTTTGAAAATATTATCAGTAGACTTTCTGCATTATTTCTGTTTGAAAGCAAATGACAAAAGCTTGTTATGTTTTGCTAGATGTAATACATTCATGTCAGTTAATGGCCAGAATCCATAGCTCTAGTTTGGTCCCAGTTTTGCTGTCATCTGAGGGAAGTGTTCACTCAGTAGACTTAGGATCAAATATTTACATATTTATTTACTGCAAAATGAATAAGTTTTCTGTAACTTCCCACTTTTACCAAATGAACAAACCCACACAATTAGTAGTAAGACTTATACATAATTAATCAGTTTAGCTGAAGAGGTAGCTTGGCTGCTTTTTATCTCTGGGAAGAAATCCAGCATATCCACAGTAATTCACTTCAGACTAATAGTATCTCTTTAAACACACTTAACCTTGCCCTTACTAATACAGCATGCAAGCTTAATGTTGGTTTGTCCTTTGAAATACAGTGCCATGCATTTGTAACAGGAATATGAATTTGTTTTTCTACCGGAATCAGCAGGAGTTTGACTACAGTGCCAAGAAGTAGAAAACAGGACAGAAACATTCAACTATAGCATCAGGTTTTGTTTTTTTTTTGTTTGTTTGGGGTTTTTTTGTTGTTTTTTTTTTTTTTTTCCTTCTCAATAGAAAGGGCAGATCTTCAGGAGAGCTCCTTATCTGGACTTTCCGGTTTGCAACAGATAAAAAGCATCCCATTAACTTAGATATCTCTTGAAAGGAAAGTGTAAATATTGTTTTAATAACATATAATCAAAAGAAGGACGGCCAGCAGGTTGAGGGAAGTCATTCTGACCATCCACTCTGGTAAGATACAACCTGGAGAACTGCATCCAACTCTAGGGTCCTCAGCTTAGGTAGGACATTGATCTGTTGGAGCAAGTCCAGAGGAGGGCCACCAAGATGATTAGGAAAGGCTGAGTGTGTTTGGATTGTTTATCCAGGAAAAGAAAAGGCATCATGGTGATCTAACTGCAGGCTTACAATATTTGAAAAGAACCTACAAGAAAGACAGAGAGACACTGAGCATGTAGTGGCAGGAAAAAGGAGAATGGTTTCAAACTGAGAGAGAGTAGATTTAGATTAGATATTAGGAAGAAGTTCCTTATTGTGAGGGTGCTGAGGCAGTGGAACAGGTTTCTCCGAAAAGTTGTGGATGCCCCATCCATGGAAGTGTTCAAAGCCAGTTTTACAAGGCTTTGAACAACCTGGTCTAGTGAAAGATGTCCCTGTCCATGGCAGGGGGTTGTAACTAGATGACCTTTAAGGTCCCTTCCAACCCAGGACATTCTTGGATGATTCTGTGATTGATCTGATTGAAAGGGACTCAAGTTTGACTTCCTGAACATTGCAAAAGTATTCTAGTAACTATCCTCATTCAGTATTCTTCCTCCTTTTGCTTCTACCAGCAGTTAAATTTTCCATGTTCTTTCTCTCAGGCTTCTCTTTTTCCTTTACAAGATCACACACTCTCACAGATGCACAGAAAAAAAGCTATAGCCCTTCTGAGATGAGAAAGAAAACTTAGAACAGAACTTTTTAAGACAGATTTGGCTCTCTGAAGACGTGAAGATCCTGAAGGGAGGAGCTGTGATAAGCTTGTGAGTTTGAAAAAGAGGTGTGCATGCAGCATTAAGACAAATAAGGGGGTGAAGTAGATTTCAGTAACTGCAGAGCTGCAACAGGCATGCTATCATCCTGTTTGAAAGTAGCTCTGAAGGCCCTTTATCCCTGTACATTTCCTCTTTCATTCCTTGCTAAATCTGCACTTGGAAAGACAAGCTGGAAGATGTTAAATATGTAATAATTCAGGCAAGAAGGAGTCACTGAAGCTGTGAGGCAAGAACTTCTAGAGAGGAAAGATTGCCCAGTGGTCAATATGCTAACTCACCATGATGGAAATTTGGATTAAATTTTGTTTTCTACTGTGGACTCCCTCAGATTTTAAACTACCGGTTTAATGTTTTGATCTTTGTTCCCATTCTGTTGAGCGGAACTAATAATGCAATATGTTTCTAATAAAGAGTGTCACTATGTAGTGGTTTAACCTGGGCTGAGTGCCAGGGGCCCACTACAGCCACTCTCTCACTCCCCCTTGCCCAGCTATAGAGGAGAGAGAATATAACAAGAGGTTTTGTTATTCATGATAAGGACTAAAACAGATTCTTTCTTAATCACTGTCACAGGCATAACAAGACTCCATGTGGGACTAATAGTCAAATTTATTACTAACAAGATCAGAGCTAAGAGTGAGAGACAATAAGAGACACCTTTTACCCCGCACCCCCTCCTTCTTACATCCAACCTGCTCTCCTGCAGCAGTCAAAGGAAAAGGCGAGGTGTGTGTGTGTGTGTGTGGGGGGGATGTTGCTGTGGTCAGCTGCTGTTCTCAGCCGCTGCTTGGGGAGAAGAGTCCTTCCAGCCACATTCCCTGGGGTCCCATCCCTCACAGGATACAGTTCCTCTCACAAACTGCTCCAGCAAGAGTCCATCCCATGGGCAGCAGCCCTCCACTCACAGCTGCCACATGGCTCACATTCTAACATATGTATACAGAAAATGTCACAATTTTGTTCAGCTCCTAAATGATTCTACCAGCTGCAATACAAACTATGGACGGTTAGTTCCATTGTGAGCTAGTAAGTCAGGGGTGGATATAAAAAAATACTGGCTGAATTCCATTAATTTCAATAGTCCAAAGATCTTAAGTTGTTGCCAACAGCAACCCTCCTGCTTATTAGTTGATTTTAAATAGTGGTTTTATTACAGATAAGTAGTGTATGTGTTTCATTCAAGGTTATTCAGCAAATCTTCCCTGATAAACAGAAGAGAGTTTTCAATTATTTATGCAGATTATAAATCATATATTTAAAATGGATTAGTACTCTTCTGTTCATAAGTATACACTTTTGATTGCAGTTAGAATAGTGAGAACAGCTGCACCTTCCAAAAAGCTGCGAAGACACTCAGACAACAAAATTATTAGAATTCCAAAATTGCCTCTTTTTTCTCTTGACTTTTCTCAACTTTCCAGTTTGTACTGAGCTACTTGAGTAATATTAAAAAAATGTAGATATGATAACTTTTCCTTAATAATGTCCTTTCCCATAATAATTGTACATTATTAGGACACTTTTCTCTCCTGGGAAGCTTTTCATTTGATTTAACATATACATATAAACCATTTTATGAATAATGTATTTGGAACTAGATCCCCAAACACGATTAAGAAAGTAAAAAAGAGAAGCTGTTTTTGAGAACGTGCAAAAGGACTCCATGAAATCATGTCCTCTGTGTTGCCGTAAATATGTTCCCAGGCGGCAACCTCTGTCTAACGAGTAGGTGGAATAAGGTTTCTGCCACTATTAAGCAGTAGCCAACAGAGCTGCTAAGTAAAAACCTAAAAGGAGCATGACAGATTGCTCAGTTCTCCATGCAGAGAACAATGTAATTTGTTGTGAGACGTTTTACACAATGCCTCCTGCTGCTCCATCTGGGCTGCTGAGCACTGATGGTTCACTTGGCTGCATACAAGTCAAATATGAAGACAATTTCTGACAGCAGGATTTATTTTTTTTATGAGTAGATGGACACTAAAGAGTGAAAGCAGCATTATATTTTGGTTCCTAATTTTTCGTTAAAATATTAAGCTGAATATACTGTTGAAGCCATGAGTCAGCTGGAAGCCTGGAAGTGTTCTCTAAACTTGTAGCAAAACTGTTGTAGGGAAAATGGTTAGGGTTATAAGTTAAAGTGAGTAAAAGATCTGAAAGATCTGAAATAGAAAACAATCGGAACCATGGTTTGATTTAATGCGTTGTTATAAATTACTACATTATCTCCTGTGATAAACACACAAACAAAACAAAAATCCCCCCAAAGATTCCATTTGCTTTTTCTTTTTAGAATTACAAGTAACAGGACTTTCATTGTAGCTGTTATCTACTTCAGCTATAGATAGTAAACAGAAGATATTCAATGAAAATTTATTTAAGCATTTTAATGGTAATTACAAAAGGATACATTTTTTCAACATTCAGATATTTCTCATCATTGCTCATTCCATTGGCTGTGGCCTGCAGTAGCATGCGCAAACACTAAGGGCTCTGAACTTACATACTGATAGGGGGGTTTAAACTTGGCTAGGCAAAATGTTCATTTATGGAAAGGTCTGGTCTGTCCAGAAGACCCTAGAATTCATACTTTGAATTTTAAATGTATGTAATTGGCAAAAGAGATTTAGGTGCAAACTATAGTTTTCTGTCTATATATATATTTCTGAACATCTACATGAAGAATAACATAAACAAATACATTCTTCTATACTCCTTTGCATTCTGTAGTCCTTATTCTATACACCTGTGACCTACCTTAGTTACTAGTGATGACTGAGTTGTTTAGTTCATTAAGAGTCAACACTAGGGCAATATTTTAATAAAGTTTTTAAAACGTGTATTCTGGTAGTTTATGGATTATCAAGAGGAAAGTGGAAGGGAAAATAGGAAATTCAGATGTTTGTACTCAGACTTTCATTTCCAAAACTATAATTTCAAAAATATTCTACTGAATAGAATTGAAGTGTATAATTACACTAAATCACACTAAAGTAAAGTAAAGTAGTTCATGTGAATAACTGAAGAAAAAACCCAACCCAAACTATTAGAAAATATCACAAACTTGCAGGAAGAAAACTTCTGGCAGAATTCTGGTTTTGCTTTCACCCAGAGATTTAGAAGTTGAAAGGAAACAGTTCAAGGTAGATCTGTCTGTCCAAAACGATACCACTAGTCACTTGTTATCAGATCTATGACTTAAAAATAATGCTCTGATGTACCCTATCAGTCTCTGGTTACATCTCCAAACTCAGTATGGTTAAATGTCTTGCAACAAGGGCTCAAGAAAGCAAATGTACACCCTGAGGTCTGTTCCAAAACATATTTATCAAGAGAGGTAAGCACTAGTTTTACAATACAGGACACTTGAATTTCTTTAAAGAAACTGAGCAGTCACTAAGTAGCTATGGAGTTGGGTTTATGAAGGGAACAAAGGTCTTAAATAGAAAAAAAAAGTAAAATTCTTTGTAAATAAAAAAACCATGAGAGGTGATTTTTGTATCCATAGAGAGCAGAAAGTACAGGGAAGGAACCAAGATATTGCACCTAAGAAACATTGTTTCCTTGCACAATGATGAATCAAAATAAATCAGATAAGAATTACAGGATTCTTAGTTATCAAAATAAGGAGATATTTTAAGTTATATTCCAATGGTACTAACAAGGGATCACAACATTTTTAAGAAAGGAACATGATGTGAGCAGTACTTGCAACAGTGGGAGTCTAGACTCTGTGACTGAGGGGATTCTTTCTAGTACGTTCTCCCTTTTCATTTGGGCATTTGTCATTTGGGCCAGCTGTTTGAAGAGATTAAATAAGATTCAATGCTAAGAGATGGCAAACCAAATAAAGGCATAATTACTATTCTTTTACCCAATTTATTACATATTTTGAACAATTCACAGCTCATTAATCCTTTAAAGAAAAAGGCAGATCTCTCTGCCTAGTGTATATAGGCACTATTTTATGAGTACATAGAGTGAAAGTAAAGAAACTTGCACATTTGAAATACAGTCTTCATTTATGCTGAAATACAATAAACCTAGCCTCCAGCTAGAATTATTTGTGATTTTCAATGCAAGGAAAATTCATTCTCTTCCCAATACTCTTTTCTCTCTTAAACAAGTCCCAGTCTGAAAGTTAGTAACTTTCATCGAATCACAGAATCATCTGCATGGTAATAGAATTAGCCTTTGCAATGCTTCAGCTTTCTACCAATTTACTCACAGTGTATCTTTTTATACGGTAGCACTCCGATAAAAGGAAAAGTTACACTTTCATCATGGTGCTCAGCAGCTATTCATCTGAAAAAAATAATGAGGGTACGAATTTATTGTGCTACTTGCATGGCTACTCATACTGCTTCATGATTACTTGTTATTTTACACTGATCTCACCCTTATATATCAGTAAGACTGCTTGTAGAAATGATGTGTTAACAGAAATTTCTGGTTTGTTTCCATTTTTTCAAAATGGAAATTCTCCTTCTAGCTATCATAGAGAAATATCATTCTTTCCAGTATACTTGTGAAAAACATCAGTGACAAGCATTGCAAAGTATGTCTAGAAAAAATTGCTTTGTTGAAAGTTACTCTAAGAATGTCTTCAGATGAAATTATACAAGAATGCAATATATAGGAAAATGTTATTTTATAATCATTAAGAAAGAAGAAGCTCAAGGAGGTCTCATAAAAGTTCTGCTGTTCATTTTACTAAAACTTTCCATAATTCTGCCTCACTGTTCAAGGAAATGAAGTGTCCGTATGATACACTTGAGTTCCTGAATTCTCAAAAAAGGGCTTCTTTGCCACTGAAAGTTCTCTTGGAGAAAAACAACTACTGAAATATCTCTTAAAAGAAGNGCGGAAGAAGATAGGACCTATGTTATTTTTGCTCAATTACCTAGTGTGACTGTAACTGTGCAATCCATATTTCAATGGATGTATAACTAGTGCTGCCAAATATATACCTGTTTCTAAATCTGTACATACAACAGATGTATGTATGTATATACGGAATTTTATGTCCCTTTTTTGTCCCTCTTCAATTTGGAGAAAAGAAGATAAACTTTTTTGGAGCAGAAAAAAGAACAGGACAGAAGTTGACTCTGTCCATCTTTCATTTTACTGTACTTCAGTTGATTATGCTGCATGAATCAGAAAAAAAAAATTACAAACCAGATTTTATAGGTTCAAAACCCATCAAAACCTGTTTCAATCAATGCTAAACTTTTATTTGGTTTCTGATATGATTGGAAAGTACATGTTCTTTTGCATATAGTTATTAAAGCATTGTAAATTAGTCACAGAAGCGGTATCTGAATCTGTCAGCTCTCTGCTTCTCAGGTTTCCATCAGCTGAGAATTTTCAGGTCTTTTGTCCTGTCACAATCTTACATTAAATTCATACTCACCTACTGATAATTACTATATGCTATTGAATAAATATTGTGGTCTCAGCTCTGAGTAAAGTGAAGCATCATAGGAATTCCATAATTTGTTGCTTGATATATGAAAGCTATAAGCTAAAAAAGCTGGAGTAGAACTAGATCTTTTAACTCGACCTTAATGACCAAAATGTGACAATAATGACTACTTTGTAACATACTTAAGTAGAAATACTTTGGGTTTTGTCACTACAATGTCAGTCTTGAACAAATAAATTTACTTAAAAGTCCAGAACTGGTCAAAGCTGGTAAAAAAAACACCAAACCAAACAAAAAAAAATCAACCAACCAACCAACCAAACAAAACAAAAAACCCAATAATAATAATAATAATAATTCTTCAAAAGCTAGGAAGATTGCTCTCACTCAAGTGTTGTTGTGCAGCTTGTTTATTTTCTTTATTTGAACACTGAAAACAAGTCCATATAAGCAGACAACTTTTACTTTCTAAAGGAAGACTGATTATTACTTTGACATCTTAAGAGGGGAGTTTGTTAAAGAAAAAAAGAAGCACTATTTGTTATAAAATTATATAAGCTCTGAATATGTTTTATTCAACGAGCAAGGCATGTTAATCATTTTACAGAATGTAAAAAATACAGAGTTTCTGCCAGAAGAACTATAATCTAGCCAGAAAAACATGAAGAGATGAAGGGGCAGGTCAAGTGGAACAGTTCTGCTTTAGTTTATTTGACACAAACCATAGAGTTTCGTCAAGCATAAAGAAATGAGGTAACAAACTGTAAACATGTCAAAAAAATCTTTCAAAACAGTAGCCCCTATAAGGGACTAGATGAAAAAACTATTATTAGAATAACAAAGCCTTTAAAACAAATCATGATGTATTCCATGGTACACTCTGTCACACACTCTGATAAGATTTGATGTATTATGAGGACAATGAAACAAGAAATTTTTTCTTAATTTCTACAGTAAACAGTAAGAGACAGAATATAAGTTTATGATGTTTGACTTTTTCTTCAGATGGCAAAGCAGTAGATTATTTGCTGTAAAACACTATATAGCTGTTGATTTGCCAAAGACTTATGTCAGCTCCATCAGCCTCTAAAACAAAGGATGATCAGACAGATGTGAGCATCACAAAACCAATTAGGACATAAAAATACTGTTCTGATGGAATCTGAGTACTCAAATTCTTGCATAAGCAGAAGGAATATTTGTACAATTTGAAAATGGTGCAGTGTCTTGTGAACTAAGAATGGCATTGGAATGTGGTATTCAGAACTAGATTGGATTTCACTTGTTGTGGCTGCTGACTAAGAGGATAATTTTTTTGGTGGTTTGCAAGAGAATTACTGATTCAGGAATTTTAATGGAGTTTATCAGTCTTCAGACTCAAAAGAGTAACAAAGCTGTACCCGACATAAATTGACCAACACTAGTGTTGTCTTTGACTATCAAGCTAAAGTGACTACAGGGCCTAAGACTCTGTTTTCATAACTATATATGGTTACAGCTGACAAATTTATCAAATAAAGGAATGTTTTCCCTATACTGGATGTTATTTTGTTGAAGAGGATTGAATGTGAATGGTTCTTTATCATTGTATTTTGATATTATTATATGTTATTGATTTTTCTCAACTTTGTTGTTGGATTTGGACCAGATAGTTTTCTATAATACATATTTTATTAGGAAGTAGAGGATTATGCAGGATGAATTTGAGACACTGAGGAAAGTTTAGGTGAAAAGTACCACATGTGCTAGGAAGAAATCCTGTTAAAATAGTACTAAATTCTTATATAAGTACATATAATCTTTATTCTGTTTCCAGAAATTTAACAGTAAGTCTTACCTTAAGTTTATTAGATAAATCTATTGTTTGGTTATTAAAACCATCTGGTTCTGGAAGATGGGAGTGAAAAATAGCAAAAAACGGGTAAAATTAGAATTTGTTCCCTTGAGGAAGTAATGAATCAGTAGAAAACAGGACATATCCAGGTTGCCTGGAGAGAATGAGTACCCTCAGCCAGAGGGGAGTAATTTTCTGAAGCCATGCAAATGTCAAGAAGGACAGAGTGGGGGCTTATGCCTCCAGCTGCTTGCTCAGATGAAGCATCTCACTCCACTCATCTACAAATAAATGTTGGATTGCTATATCTTAGTAGCAATTGACTCTTTTTAGTGGTCTGCAATGCAGAGTCCAAAGATACACCACAATAGCTACTATAGTAATTTTTTCTCTACTGGATGATTTAAGTGATTTTA
The DNA here is from genome assembly GCA_013399895.1 of Serilophus lunatus. NCBI lineage: Eukaryota > Metazoa > Chordata > Aves > Passeriformes > Eurylaimidae > Serilophus > Serilophus lunatus. The sequence continues at coordinate 252,286 of VXBA01003634.1, read as the reverse complement.
ACATAAAATGTAGTTACTATGTGTGTGCTAAATAAAATCATATTTAAAGATTTAAAATTGCAATGAAAAAACAATTGTTTATTTGTTTTCTATCATTTTCAGATGATTTCTGTTCAGTATTAGCAACAGCAGTAGCTATGCCCTCAGTAAACTTTCATCATTTGAGCTAGTGATGTAAAAACAAGTAAACCAAAAAGAAACCAAATTAAAAAAAAAAAAACCACACACACCAAAAAACCCTAAACAAGTGAATAGAGTAGAAATGAGATATTAATATTTTAAGATATACAGGACTATATTTCTATGAACCATGATATAATTAATAGAATAACAGACTCATAGATACCTCATGTGTGGGAGGTGTTTCTCTCCATGACAGGGGGATTGAGAATGTGTATTCTTTAAGGTCCATTTAAACCCCTTAATATTTCATGATTCTATGATTGCTGTTCGAGAAATTATCTCTTTTTAAGTGATGCAAGATGGAACACCAGTGTAAAATTAAAGTTATCAGAGGGTAAGAAATAAGTATACACAGTTAAAATCACACACATTACAATACACATAGTTCTGATAGAAAAGAAAAGAAAAGAAAAGAAAAGAAAAGAAAAGAAAAGAAAAGAAAAGAAAAGAAAAGAAAAGAAAGAAAGAAAGAAAGAAAGAAAGAAAGAAAGAAAGAAAGAAAGAAAGAAAGAAAGAAAGAAAGAAAGAAAGAAAGAAAGAAAGAAAGAAAGAAAGAAAGAAAGAAAGAAAGAAAGAAAGAAAGAAAGAAAGAAAGGCAATTCTCAAATTAAATACAAAGTTATGGACTGTAAAGTTCTGCATGTGAGGTATATGTTTGTACCAAATTTTAATCTTTAGGGCTTGTGTGTTTTCCAGCAACCATTCCAGAAGAAAATAGATTTCCTGTCTCATAAGCTCTATTCCTTTGTTGAATCTGCCAGGCAGATTCAAGCACTTTGAATATCCCAGAAAATCTCAAATAGTCCTGTTTTCTAATCCTTAGGCAAATAAATTGCATTCCAATATTGTAACTGTCAGAAGTAACTTAGACTCCTATGGGAAAGCAGGTGTCTGAACAGTGCACTGGACTGAAGCATGCTGTTACTGCCTCCAAGCAGGCAGAAACATGTGGAAATATAAATGACAATTTCTGATAGTGAGTTCTAGTCTGTTTGTATCCACATAATTTACAGTCTAGGCAAGCAAAGCTATTTGATTTTCTGAAAATTGGATTTTGGTCATTAAATGTTATGAAAATCACTACTTCAAATCATTCCTTGAACTTTATTTCTGTTCAGAAAGTTCATTATGTTTTCCTGTCAGTTACAGCAATGTGCACCCACTTCTGCAAGAAAGTTATGTCTGCCTTACATGGCTGTATCTGATGTTAGATTTAAAAAAAAAAAAAAAAAAAAAAAAAAGGAAAAGAAAGCCAAGTGACAAAACACAAGTGTGGGGTGAACAAATTCTGCATGGGGTTAGTCTGACCCCTAGTCTAATCTGGCTAAAGGAATCCCAGCCATGGGTCACTTCTGTTGCAGACATATATAGTAATTTTACTCTAAATATTAACAGTTCATACATATGTGTCACTTAAGATATCTTTGATGAACTTTTAGTCAGTTCACCCTATTGATTAAAGGGAAAGTTTAGAAAAGTAACTCACAGGTATTGGTTTGAGATTGCAGCATAATGGAGTCATACCCACTTTTAAATATGGCCACACATAAACTGAAATGTACAGCCACTTTATGACTATAATGTTGCTCACTATTTTCATCCATATCAACTGTTTGTCATGTCTTGGCATAACAAAAAGCATTTGGATAGTGAATTCTTTTAATATTGAAGCATGCAAGGTGCTGAACAGCTGGAGCTCCAGACAGGAAAGCCACTATAGAGACTGAAATTAAATGCACTCAAATGCATTTCTGGTTATGAGCCAGATTGCTCACACCTTGCTCAGTTGTGCTAATTCAGATCTTTGCTTTATAAATAGTTTTATATGTTTTAAGCTTTTAGAAAATATAGTAATAATAGATACTCTACTAATTAGTTTGTTCTTTCATAATACAAATTAAGTTTCTGGAAACTGTGTCAAGAAAGTTGAGGGCAAGTTGTCTAAATTACCTCAAGAAAAATCTGAATTTTCTACAGTAGAAGAGTGGACTTGACTCAACTCAAGAATTAATACTTCTTAAAGTAAAATGTTATAACTCAATCCTTGCAAATGGGACTTGAAACAGAAATAACTGAATAAATAATATTTGTGTCCAAATACACTTGCTCAAAGAAATCAGATTGTGTTATACTAAACTCCACAAAAGATATTTGTATTTATATGATATGACAAGTAGAGATAATATATGACAGTATAACCTGAGTTTATATTTAAAATCTAAGCACCAATCAGATTTTTTTAGGAGTCATAATTAAATTCAAGTACCTTGATCAGAATGATAAAAATGTAACCTAACTCTGCGAAGGATTCGTCAAAGTTTCTGGAAGAAGTCAGAAAAGACTTGCAAAAGCCGAACTGCTCTGCCTCAGTCCAGTACTTTCTTCAATATGTGCTGAGGAGCTAGAGTTTATAACTTGTATTTACCTTTATCTAGGGAGTTTTGTGAAGTTGGTGGTGAGTTCTAGTCATGTGGATCCTACTTAAAATGTTCTACCTTACTTTTTCTCCACATCTTCTCATAGCCCTATCACCAGTCTTTCTGGATATTTGAAGTAGAAAGGAAGTAAGAAAAAGTGCTAAAACTGTTTATTGTTAGCAAAGAAGAGGGTAGTACTACAAACAAAAATTAAAAAAAAAAAAAAAAGTCTGTTATCTTGGTGGTGGAATCACTTTAACCCATATTTTATTGCTGAATTATTTTGGCAAAGGGTGATATCTTTAGGAATAGATGATGGGGGAAACATTCTTCTGGATTTATGTCCTTTGTTTTCTTTCAACTGCCTTGCATTCCCCACTCTTTTCTACTAGTTTCTTCTCAGTGTTGAATAAAATACTTTAAAAAAACCTGTCAAGAAGTGATTGTAAAATTATATTTTTTAAGACACATATATTCTAGAAATTTCTCAAGACCAGATATTAAGGATAAAACTTCCAGAGGAGAAAAAAAAAAGGTTTTTGTACAATACAATAGAAACGTTTTCTACTTAACATATGCCAAACAGATGGCACCAATCTTTTCTTTCATGTGTTATAAGTTTGCATGAAGCTGGACAATGAAATTCAGCTTTAAGGTAAATCCAGGCAAGATGAATTTCTCCTAGCTACTGGGCATCTGGCTTAGCAGTCATGTTGTGTTAGTACACATGTTTCTTAACTGAAGTGGTGCTTGGGGACCTCCACATGGATAGCACTGTTGAGAAGACTGATGGAAATGCTGTTAACGTTATCAGAGACATTGTAAATATTTGAAGGGTAGAGGGATCAGACCTTCTTACTGAAAGAATGCTTTTCATTGAATTGTAAAGGTTTTTTTCAACTCATGCCAATATATCCTGCTGAACAGTACATCTGGATAAGCTTGCTGTGTCCTGGCATAACCCATTGGCTCATAGATGAGCCACCAAATTTACAACTGTGTTGTGTCATGAAAGAACACTATTTTTAGGATAACAATCTCTAATACAATGTCACCAACCTAATTTCTGGCTATTTCTGTGAAATCTTCAGACCAGTCTTCAGCAGAACAGTTGGGGTTTGTAGCAGAATCAAAATTTCGGAAAGCAGACAGCCGATTATCATATGAATGACCTACTGCATACCAAAAAGAGGAGAGTTGGATTCAGACACATTTATAGATAAATCCTTTTTATCAGAACTCTGAAATGGTGAAAGATTTCAAATAGCTGCTTAGTGATGTCAGTCATATAGATATTTTTTTAATTATTCATAAGCAATAAAAGCAAATTGATATTAAAAATCTTGAGGCAGTTTCTAGCATTTTCTTTGTTGCAGTTAACATTTTCTCCCTCTATAAGCTAGTAAAAAAGATAAATGAGAGTATAACAGACAACCTTGATAGACACTTTAGAGATGTGTACATTACTTCAAAAGGGGGGAAGTAATGAAATATGACCTTATACAATTAATTTATCCTTTACTTTGCATACAGACTATATTTGGATTTGTCTACAGAGAGAATAAAGGAAGTTTCCATTCGACTGTAAGGATATAACAAGGCCAGTCTTTCACTTGGGAAAATATATTTCTCACTGCTCTTTCTCTACAAACCAAATTTTAGTATTTTCAATGAGCTAAGGAAATAGCAGGTTAGCTATAATAAGTTTCAGTATCCTTTCAGGTTAGTTAGTTTCCCTTTCCTAGCAAAATACTTTTAGAAAGATGAGGTTTTAGTCTGATACAACTTAGTGCAAATGGGCGCTTACTGCTTCAGGACCCAAGATGATATTGTGATGCTTGCTCGATTTATCAGTTTGGTTTGGCACTAGCTAGATCTCTGTGATCTGTTACATACACATTAAAAATTCTTCCAGACTGAACTGTATGTAGTGTGTTAGTGATATTTATATATATATGTGTGTGTATACATATATATATATATATATATATATTTGCGTGTATATATATATATAAATCTATGACAGTTATATATTTCTATATTTCCTTCTTAACCTAGAAAATAAAAACTTCCCTCTACATGCTATATTAGAACAATAAAAACTCCACAGACTTCAGACTACTGTGTAACTTTGCCATACACATGTGATCACAAGAATACCAGTAAATATAGAGAAATACTAGTAAATTGGAAGACAGGAATTCCAATGCAATTCTATTATCACTAGTGAGGGAAGATGTCCTGCTTAATAGATGAGTAAATACATGTTTAATCTCTGGTGTGTAGGTGGGTTCTAGGTCTGAAAATCTCATCATCATCATAGGCTTATTTGTGCTTGAGTGAATACACAGTACAAAACGTAGTCTTAATCAGAAGTGGAGCAATATCTATAAAGTCTCTGTAAAATATTGAGATGTGTAAAATGGCTCAGGAAACTCTTTAGAAAGAAACAGTGTGCTCTGCATATACTTCAACTCATTCTATTTGAGGTCAAGTATTTAAGGAGCTGATGGCTGCTGGAACTCAAGATGACACATCGGACTATTTGTTTTTCCACCCTTTTACAAACTGCCCCATTCAGCTCTAATGGACCTGCAGTCTGCTACAAAGGGTCCCAGACAGCATCTTCGGCCATCTAGCCAGATACTAATTCCTGAGCTTCTGAGCACAAAGCAATTCTGTAACTCTGCTCTTACTAAGAAAGCGTGAATGAAGTGCGACCTTCCTCTTGATGCCAGCGTACAGTGTGTGCCTGGTATGCAGATGGAGGAAATGTGTGCAAAGAGATTTTTTCTCAACAGTCTGCTTAGACTTCATTTCAAGAAAAAAGGCATAGAGCAATTATATTAACAAAGCAATTATAAGATTTTGAAGCCTTCAGACGGTCTGCTAGACACCTGAGTTGAACTTAGGTGTAATGCAAAACATAGGATTTCAAAAACAATTCTTAAATCAATTCTTTTCACTGCCTATCCCTGCAAGCACTTGCACTGTGTCCAACCAAGCTTTTGTGTGCTTGAGATCTATGGAAAGGAGGTGTTGAGCTTCAACTTGAATCCCAGAGGGATCCCAGCTGGCAAAGTTTCTTCCCACAGACAGCATCCATTTACATATAAAGCATAGCTGCCATGACCACCTCCATTCAAGACCACTTTCTACTATTTCAGATTGTTTCTGGGGTTTGTCCAATGACTGATAGAAAATATATAAGCGATGTTGTGAGCAGAGCTATGTTCTGCTTTTGCTTAGCAGAATGGAGCCTTCCTACTGCAGATTGCGATTTTACTCTCCTTTTCACCTTTGCTTACTGCTTTCTGAGCCCCATGGCATTTGCATTCCTCGTCACACAGTATCAGCTTCAAGATGAGGGAGGAGAAGGAAGAATATGGAAAGCGAAGTATGAACCCCATGGTCTATCTTCTGTTCCATGCTTGCTGTTGAAATGCTTGCAAATGGGAGATGAGGTTTAGTGCTCAGAAATTTGATTCTCTTTTCTTCTGTTTTTTTGGCCAGTCACCTAGGTTTTTAAACAGAAGAATAATGCTGCCTCAAGCCTTTTGTGCGCTTAGATAGAGTAAATTTGTTCCTTGATGTTAGTTAACAGTGCAGCAATCTGAAGCAGAGTCTATGCAGCCTGGTTCCTGTTCTTTAACTCCAGGTCTGTTTGGGAATCATCATATCCCCCTGAGCAGTCTTGAAGGTTCCTGCTTGTGTTCTCCAATCAAAAATTCACTCTCTTTGTCAATTGAAAGGCCAGGAAACTCAGCTATTTGAAATAGCTTCTTAGGCAAAAAAAATGTGTTGCCATTAACTAAATAGATAGGCTAGGCAATTAAAGGTTCTCAGAAAGTCTAAGTACTGGATTTTTAGGTTTTGTTTAGACAAAGCTAGTAATCTAAAGCATATAGTCTGTGTGTTGCTGTTAAACTCTGTTGACTTTCAAAATCTGAAATATTTATTCTGAAGCACATTTCTGCACAGTGGGTGCTGCGATCACTGACAAACATACCTATCTATCTGCAGGCATCATAGCATTCTAACTGTGAATAGGGAAGCCAATCCTGCTGTTTGTAGAGCTCTATAATTGAATTAGTGAACCTTGTTTTATAAAACAGAAGTGTCCCCACTGAAACATTCAAATATAAACAGCTCACACATGAATTATTCACTCACACACAAAGCTACAAGGCTAAAGCTAACTTTCCAGGACATCTAAATGATGTAGAATGTGTCTATAGAGAAGTACTATGTAAAGTAACCCAAGCTGTCCCTGGAAAAGGCTGCTTCAGCAAATAGTTTAGTTGCAGTAATATTCTAGGTAGTAAAAATGCTTTCCATCATTTTATGGATGCTGCAGATCTACTCATATTGCTTCTGTACCTAAGCTAGTTGCAGTGTAGTATGACACTGTACCATGTGGAAATGGCAGGCAGCATCAGTGTTAGAGATCAGTGCATTGTATTCCATCATGTTATACAGACATGCACATATCCATTTAAGTTCTATTCATCAGCTAAATCCTAAGAAGAAGAGGCATTTAGGCAAGGTTTGATTTCATCTGTTGTCACCTGAGACTATCAAAGTTTCTGTGCTGGATGTCTTTGGATTTCAACAATTCTGTTACTAAAGATTGCCTCAGTCATGGGAAGCCCTGATTCTACTTCTGTAAAAATCTTTTGACTAAAAAATTTACTGTTGTGGTACTTTTAATCTTGGAATACAGAAAAACTGCTCTGAATATTGAAACACTTGTCCTCGATTTGTATACTGGTAACATTCAGTTAAGGTCAACACATGAATGGCTGTATTTTGTCATGCACATTTTAAATTGCGGTGTTTAGAATATTTCTCAGGAAAGTCTAGATCTCATCTTTTCATCAACCTAAATACTCCAGAAAGAGGAAAAACAATGTATACCTTGCCATTACGCCTAGATATATGCCCTGTTTATGAAGTTGTGGATATCCACTTCCTGCAACTAAGGTAATGAGAATCTTTTTTTGTTATGCATCGAGAAATTAGTCCCCTATTTTCTTGTTATATTATTGTTTGAATGATAAACACAATATTTGATATTTTTCCTTAATATTTAATTTACTGATTAGTTGACTACGAAGCTATGCTTCATTAATTTCTATTGTAATAGTTATGTCCTGACTTCATAAAATGCATATCATGATGAAGGTGGAGATATCCAGCTTATGTCTGAATAAACAGTCTTAAATATAGCAGACTCTATACCCTAAGTTGAACATCGTCATACATATCCTACTTAGACATGTTGAAAAGTTGGCTCTAACTTTTTCTTCAAAACCTTACACTTAACAGATTCCCAAGTGTAAACTGAATAGTATTTGTAATTGGTCACGAAACCTTCTATCCAAAAGCTAAGCCAATAAATTCTTGAGGAACATAAGTCCTCATCGCATTCCAAGGATAAAAACATCACTTTGAAAAAGATACATTCTTGTCTTCTTCTTTCTTAAAAATTTGGTTTTAGAAGATCCTGAAATAAACATTGTTAAGTTTGACAGCAAGGTGACTTGAGAGTGAGGTGTAAAGCGTCGTTCTGTCAAATAGATTTGACCAAAATATTTCTTTATACCTATGGATTCTCAAGAATTTATTAAGTCCCTGTATATCTGAGTCAAGGGCCCTCAACAACGTGCTGCAATAAATCCAGGTGACCATTCCTTTAATTCTGAGTTTACTCCACAATTGCAAAGATAGTTCAATTAACCCAATACAGATAGCATTTATACTCTAAGAATGCAAAGGTGAAAAGTCTTCACTTGTTTTGTTCCTTATTTGTCTTCTACAGCTTTAGTGAAAAATGAGAATATTGTTTCACTGCAAATTTTGATGGTTTTGCATGTTTGCACTATGCTTTTCCCTCAAAACTAGAAACATAAACTAAAATTTCAAACTCCTCAAGTAGAAATTCCAAAGTATTTGTTTGATTATGTTCAATAGTCCTTTTAATCTTAGAAAAGCAGCATTGCTTCAATAACTCTGAAACATTACAGCTAATATAGAAACCTTATGTACCACAATATTATGTAATATAAAATATAATTTGAAAGATGCATGCTAATTTAACATTGAAATGAAATGCCAAAGTGACAATAAAATCTTTTGAGAACTTTCCCACCTCCCAGAAAATCAATACACTTTTATTAAGATTTGTATATTAATGAATTACATTTTTCCAAGGAAAATATTATCTGGAAAAATTATTTTCAGTCAGTTTTATTTTCAGATTTCTTTTTTCTAAGTACTGCGCCTGTCAGTTGCTGTCACCTTGCAATTAGTTTTCTTTTTTTTTTTTTTTTTGTGGTTCAGATGGTTCTGCATAAGTTGGCTGACTGTAAGCCTCTGAACCTCCTGGCCTAACTCATGAAATATATATCTCATGATTTGAGCTATGTGTATTTTATGAGTTACCTGATGCTGCAGTCTGTCTTTTGAATGCAGTTGCCAAGACTGTCACCCACAGGAAGGCCAGGAAGAAGGCAATGTTTTACTGTTAATGAGCATGAACCTAGAGAGACCTTGCAGGAAAACTCATTCTACAGCTGACACAATTATCCTTTCTTGTTAATATTACCAGTTCTCTTGTTATGTGATAATCAAATCCATGTGCTTTTCCCATACTCCAGTCTGACTCATGGGGACAGATGCAAATGAGTATGCTCCTCTTTTACATTAGTGACTTAATTAAGACAACAACAACAATACTTTTGCAGTGTCTTAAGATGTAGCACTGCAAGCACTCCTGATGCTGCAAGGTGATACAGCAGGAAACTGTCAGGACCATTGTCACTGAGCATAATCAATTTGTTATACTCTTGCAGTGAATTGAACTGCTAACTTTCAAAATTTAAAATACAGCATACTGTTTCTTGTCAGGTTTCTACTGTTATAAACATATCTTATACTTTTCCTCAATGCCTTTTTATCCTCTTTTTAACTCTGCCTCCAGAATCGAGAGCTTTCAAAATTACATGCCAGATCCAAATAATGCCTTTGATAAGACTTGTTTTCTGTATTTTAAGACTATAGAAGGATAGAAAATAAAATTACCTCTCAAAAATCTGTGGATCAGTTTTGAGGCTTAAACAGACACTTTTTTTGCGTATTCAGTGGTTTCTTACTTTGATCAAACAGCTCACCCACCTGTTCTTGTAGAAAAGTTTTCCAAATTGTTAGGTTTAATTGTTCGCTTCAGAATAATTATGATAGAGCACAATTTTAAAAGCATGCATGTTCTCCTGCAACCTGAAATTCTGTATGTGCATTCTTATCTCCAAATGATGACAGTAATTTTAAATTAAAATTTAGGCAAAAGTCTCTTCCTGGCTTTGCATTGGCAGGTGGTAGAGCATTTTGCTCATTCAGTGGAAGCTTAGATAGATAGATATGATGGAGGCTGTCAAATTTTCTTACAGTTGGGAGGATTCTAAAACAGTATATGACAAGAGCTATGCTATAAAAGTAGTGAAATATGCCTATTTTAGAAATGAAATTTATAATAAATTGTGTCACTAATCCCTATTCAAAAACTCCTCTGTGTTTTAAGCATAGTAACTTTTTAAAAAATTAGCAAATGGAATATAACTAGATCTCGATAGGATTAAAGAAGGTTAAGATGACAATTTACACTTACAAATGCAGGGTAAGGAGATCTGCAACTTGGAAGACATAAAAGAGTTTCATTACATACTCAAAATTTCTATTTAACCATTCAGCAGAGGCTACATCTCTATTGATGTCAAAGTGATAAAAGATTTATATTACAAAATGTGTGTATAAAGCATAGTCTCTAGTGAGATGGAAAAGTGAAATGACTTATTCCTTAGCAGAAGTTAAATATCATCAATTTTAAGAGACAAATTTGCGTTAATTCCCCACAGTCTCAACAACAACAAAATATTAAATTTTTGGTGACGTATAGAGGCAAAAGGTACAAATAAATGTAACTCTTTCAAGGAAAATCCAGGTTTTTGAAAAAAAATGTGGAAGTATCCTTTATAATGTTGTAATCTTTACTTGAAATATAGATGATGCTGACTAATGTATGTTCTTTAAATAGGAAAAGACATTAATTCCCAAATGGCTTCTGTAGGGATTTAAGATGCTTTTAACTTTAAACCTCCAATGTCAGCTTCTGTTTTTAACTCTTGATTTGATTCTAGCATAACCCAAATGTTAAGATTAATCTAAATATATGTTTGATTAATGACAGCTGTGCTTTTATGTGAATCATTCTATTCCTTCAATGACCTTTCAGAACAGATTAAGTGTAGCAGATAATGGAAATGTTTTGAAATTATTTTCAGGGCTTTTGGACACTCTTTCTACCCACTTTTTTTTCATGCTGAATACCTTACAATGTCAAAACAAGATTTTTCTACACTTTATAATAAGATGCTAAGAACCATGTGTCATATTTTTATACAGTTTAAATGTAGGTTCAGGCAGAAAGAAAAGCTATGTGTTTGATTTGCAGCTTGAGTAGCAACATTGTATTAGGATACCAATTATGGTGGAAAAAAACTTTCCTTGTTTGTCATTCTTCTAAATGCATTTAATTGTGTTGTTCTGAATTAATGACTATACCACTTGTCATATTCCCTAGAAGGTGATTCAATCTTGAAACTTTATTCTGCAGTAGGAATAGCTGTTTCTATCTTTTACAGAGTGTGATTACTACTAAAAGTGAGTGCTTGCAATTCAGTTCTGCTGTAACTCTAGTGCACACATTAACTCAGTGTAAACCAGGACAAGAGATAACAGATTTTCTGTTTTCTTACTTAATAATATTTGTCCATAGAATACCAAAAATATTAATTTAAATAATTCGATGATAATATGTACATATCTGTATTACAGATGAAAAGTGATGCTTAATGACCTTTCTTCATATTGTTTTCTTTACTCTTAATATACACAAAATACTTCTATGAAAAAAAATATAATTTCTTTTCCCAGAAGAATTCACTTCCAACTTATCACAGTATTGATTCTAATTTAGTAAACAGGTAATTTTTCTTTTCTGTTTAGTAGATAATTTAATAATTAGCCACTATTTTAAATTTGACTCTAAGAACAGAATAAATATTTTCCTCTGGGCTTCTTTGTGGTTCTTTTTTGCACTTTGAATTATAGTCACAAAAGCTATGTCAAATGTGTTAAATACCAAAGGAATTTGAGTGCATACACAGAGGATTGTACCATTATCTGTTTTATCATTTCCACTGATTCTGCAAGGAAATGACAATATAAAAATATGTATACACAAAAGACCTAAAATTTTATATCTAAAAACCGCTTAAAATAAGGAGGTGGATGTATTTATTAAAAGAGTTTTCAAAATACATAAAGTCAGTACAAGATTTTCAAAGTTACTTAAATTTCTGTAGATAATACAACTGTCTACCTTTACAGAACACTTATAAAGTAAACTACACAACTTGAAAATTACCAGGTATTTTTAGGTCTTCTTAGAGTTATAAAATCTCAGGTGCCTAGCGTCAACATTACACCTGATCCCGTTGAATACCTTCAGCCTCATTTTTCTGACAGAAGATCCAAGAACATTAACAAATGTATACTTTACAGATTTTTTTATTATCAAACAACTCTGAAGTTTTGCTTGTGCTGATAAGATTCTTTAACTAAGTTAGGTCTTTATGGTTTCACCTCAGTTTCCCCTGAATACAGCATTAACTGAGAAAATAATGAATATTTTCTTAAAACAAACACATTTACTATAGCATCATTTATAGTTTTAGCAGCTTTAGGTTAGTGAAAGATGTGAATTTATCTCTGAATCTTTATTAAGCTAAATAAGTATTTTTAAAAGCATTCAATATTTAATTAAGAGAGAAGCTCCATTATTCATTTTTAATTGAATGCTTCTATGAGTGACATACTTTAAGTAAGCTTTTCTAATCTAGAGCTTGAGTCTCAAAAGATAGGCATTCAATTATCTTGTCAGACAGGGAAAATGTGTATGTGGAGAAGAACGAAGTCAAGTAAGAGAGTAAACGGTGGGAGAGAAAGGCAGACATGAGAAATTCATGTAGATATGCAAAATATAACCTGAATTTACAGCTAGAATCCTTTACCAACTTCTTTATTCAAGACATCTGAGAGAACTGGAAGAATAAAAACATTACATTTTAATTGAATGATGTGAGAAACACTTGTGAAAAACGCTTTGTCTTTACTAATGTTTCATATCCCACAGGGTTAAAAGGCCATTCCTCATCCATTACAGCCCACTGCACTGCTAATTTCTCATCAAGGCAAGAGAAGAAAAAAGGTTTGTTTACAAGCTGTTGTTCTGAGTAATCCATACCAAGTAGTGAAGTACAATTCATGTTACACAAATAACTTTTGGCATATATTTTTAACAAAGGGCGCTTTGATGGTTGCAGGCAAGCAGTTGCTTCCTTGACAAAAAGGCTTGCTCTGGTTTTGACAATGTTTAAGACATCAACAACATTTCAGTCCATCATATGGGGGTATGTTTGGGGTTTTTTTCATTATTTGACATCCAAAAGTAGCAGCTGTTGGACATCCCACACCTAATAGAGACTATCTATAATTACTCTACATTGTGGTCAGTGAACTTATTACTTTCTTAATTGAGTCCTTGATGTCTTGCTTATCCTTTTCTTTCTGGTCTCTTGTTGTCTAACTCCAGTCATGAGTTAGATTAACTGGATTAAGGAATAATTCAGTTACTCCTGAAAAATGAGAACTATTTTGGCAGTTCATTCAAACAGCGTACCATCACTGTGTTGCCAAACCTGGAAGAGCATGTGGTATATAGCGGTCCTATCAGGCATGTCAGATCTGTAACTCCCTCCTACCCTGCTGAAAAATTGAATTATTGTTTTATCATGATTATTTTCTCCTTCCTTTCTGTTTCCCTGCCCAACCAAGCAGCTGTCTAAGCTAATACCTACAGAAGTGATGTGTGTTTTTATTGACTCGGTTTTGTTTGTAAAACTCTCTGCGTTCTTCAAAACTTATGGTGGTGCATCCCTTGACCGCCTCCCCCCCCGCCAGACTGTGATCTGATAATCTTTCCAAGAACTCTGTTGTAACATTGTTTTACTATTAAACATGCTTTCACTGATATCTTTGCTAGCAATTTTTTGAGTGACCTTAAAATACTCATTTCATGAAAATACTTCCTTTGTTCAAAGGAATACTGCTGTATCTATTAAACATTCAAAAGGACAAAAATTATTTAGTTTTGCCTCCACTACTGTGATATCTTTTTCTTGTATAGATTACTAATTCTAGTCACATGCATTTGTAGAATATGTTAAAGAGGTAAGATTTAGTAATTAAAATGGCTTGAAGGGCAGAAGGAATTCTCTTTGAAGCTTGGCAATAGAAGTTCTAACAATGTCAAACCTCTCTTTTTGGGCAATAGTCACTTGAACAGTCAGTCAGCTTCAGTAAGAGATGAACTTGATGGAAACACTGTCTAGCTGCTACATACTTGTTTCAAGTTTACTTTTAATAAGAATTCTATGCATAATAGAAACCTTTGTCACCTAACAGAGTTATTGTAAAAAAAGTCAACGTGTGCCTGTACTGCCACCTAACATTTTAATGAAAAAAGAGATATGTATTTATTTGTGACATGTTGTCAGAATGGTTTAACTGTCATCACTCTTAATGCACTGTCTGTTTAGAGACTTCTATGTTGACTAAATTACTGTTTCCATTCTTCCAAAGGAGGCTTGACAATTCATTGGCAATATATATGACAATATATATATTCATTGACTATATATATATGGATCACTATCAGCCATTATCGTTATGTGTTCAAATGATTAGTTCTTAATAAGCTTATCTTACGTTAGCTTGGAATATATAATATCATGGGATGGAGGAGGAAAATGGAAGCATTGCAGTGTGCTGAAATAAAAGTATTTTAATAGAGAAAACAAAAATTGTGCATGCGAGTAAAGCACAACAAGGAATTCAACCACCACTTGCCATTGTCAGGCAAGTGGTCAACCATCACCAGGAAAGCAGGTGAGGAGCAGAGGCCTTGAGGCTGCGCAAACACTGCTCAGCAATAACAAAAACATCCTTGTGTCATCAACATTGTTTCCATCACAAATCCAAAACAAAACTCCATTAAGTTGCTATGAAGTAAAATAATTCTATCCCAACCAAAACAATTACAGTGTTACAAAATGGTTTTGTATCCTTACTACTTATTTTGCTTTAAGAAGCTTATGTCAGGGATGAAGATATGGAAATACTAATTATGCTTTGCTTAGTGTGCTTTTTAATGGGTGAAAAAGCATTCTGCTTTAGCTCCATACCATGTTCGAATGATCTAGTCTCTGATACACTGAATCACAACATCAGATCTGAATCAAAATGTCAATTCTGAATCTCAACAGAGCTTAGGTGCAGCAGGCATGGAGTAGATATCTCAGTCATGAAGTTGGGCTTGTTCTGCCAAGCAGAAGTGACTACAGAGCTTTATGAATCAAAGGAAAGGCACCACTGTGCTGTGGACATTGTCTGAATTAACCACACCTAGGTGAGCAATTTGTTCAGGCGATACAATTTTGAATGTAAAAGTCCCATTCAGGGACAGTTGTAATCTTCAGGATTGTTATTTTGGTGGCATCACTAGTAGGAGAGGAAGGCTATAATTCAATTACTCATAAATAGGTAATCTAGAGTGGTTTCAGATGCCTTTTGGCACTTCTCATAGGTTGCAGCTGATGCTTCAGAAATGTGTGTCAGCATTGGATGTAGATATAAGTGATATAGGAAATATAAAAGTTGTTCCCATTTGCCTGTGTATGGGAAATGAATCATGCCTCAAAATTCTCTTACAGTGTTGAGAATTTCTCTGAAGCCAGTGGAGAGAGACAGACACTTTCAGGAAGTTACTTGCCCTAGGAGATAGGTTTGTTTCTCAAAATGCCTTTTTTTCTCCTTTAACAATAGAGATAGCCTAAGCAATTACTGTTTCCTGGGCACAAAAATTTTATATGGCTAAAACCAAGAGGGATTAATCATGCCCCCTTTTTTTTTTTTTTTTTTTGAGAAGTATATTCTAAAGTAAGTGCAGAATAATTGCCTCTTTAGTCTGTTAGTTATAATGACGACATTGTGTGTCTGCTTTGGATGTTGAAGTGTAACTTCATTGCTCTCTACTGCTTGCTGGGAGGGAGAAGCAGAGAGAGAGGTGCTGAGCTGTTGTTGTTTTTATCCTGTAATAGGATGCATGGAAATGGCTCAAAGCTGCAACAGGGAGGTTTAGATTGGAAATTAGGAAGCAATTCTTTACTACAAGGGTGGTCAAACATTGGAAAATGCTTTGTAGAGAGGTGGTTGATCCTCCAAGTCTGTCAGTGTCAGAACTTTTACTTGTTCAGTCCTGAATTTGTCCAGCAGTTTGATGAGATTGTCATTGTAGGACCTTCCAACTGAAATCATTCTGTTCTGTTCTGTTCTTTCAAATCAATTAAGATTAAAAATGTGTAGTTCTTGTTTGGATTTTTTTTACTGTTGTTATAACTGTATTGCTAATATATATGCATTTTTATTCTTTTATTAAAATTTAAAATGTACTCTATATGGGCAGTATTTTTTTAATATAAAAGAAAAACAGTCAGAAAACACCCATGAAATTAATTATACAAATATGACAAATTGAGTATACTTGTATTTAACTCTACTTCTTAATGATTTTTTTCTTTATTTCGCACCTTTCATTAAAAGAACAGTTTAAATTGTGTAAGTAAATGATGAGTAGTTTAATTTATGTAATACCTCTGATAAGCAGTTGCCAAGTATTAGGCTAACCAGGATATTCAGTAGGGTGTTATCAACCAATCTCTGCTGAAGATACTAAATTGAAAAGAGGAAAGGACTATAATCAGTTCTTATGGTTAGATTCACTGACATATTCTCATCATTTCTGTCTGTTCATGTAATGTAAGAAAAACTGAATTTCCTCATAAATCTTGTAAGAATTCTCTCCAGAGTGAGGGATATGTCAAACAACTATAGATTAATTACAGTTGGCTTTTGTACACTCAGTGTCTGCAGAAAACAAAAGTATCTGGAATGGCATATATTTTCAGTATCCCTAGTGAGCAATAGTTCTTGCGGACTTGAACCATCTGCCAGAAACTAGAGCAGCCTCTCGGATGATTTCAGTTAGGCTGAAGTTACAGCAAAATATACTGATGCTCCTACTGAAAATTAATTTTATTTTCCTTTTGGAAGAAAGAAAAAGAGGATTATCTTTTCTATGGATGGACAATGATGACCAAAAACATACTTTACATTTGATAGCATGACATATTTGTCAGCAATCATTTCATTTCTGACTTGATTCTTGACTAAGGCTGCTAAAAGCACACTGCCAAATAGAGAAAAAAAAAAAAGTTTTGACCTAGAATATGAACACGTCATGGGAGAAGTGTTCATAGCCCACAAGGAAAGTATTAAGAGATAACTGGAAAGCAGGATTTCTAGATAACATAGACCTTATGTGGAAATCAGGCTAATTTAAGCAAATTAAACAACTAATGACAAAGCCTTTTGGCAAATGACTGAAAAAAAAATATTCAGTATATTCTTGTTCATAATGAAGCCTTCCCTGAGGATTGTGTTTAGAGTTCTGATATAAATACGTGATCTCAAGAGTTCATATTTGACGCTATTCATTTAATACTTATGGTGGATATTAGTTACAGAACTGAAACAGATGCATAAACTAGTACAGCTTTAATATATAGTAATGCAGAAATAACTCTGTGATTTCATCAAGAGACAAGGTTTGAAGTATTTTGCTTTTTTGTGTTTTATGAACGTTTCTTTATTGACTGAATAGGTTCTTCACTCTTAATGCTCAAACAAAATAGCATGTATATCCTGGTTCCTGCATCATGCTGTCATTCTAGTTCCTTAACTTCTCTTTACTTTAATCTGTAAATCAAAGACAGAAAAGATTGTATTCCAGAGTGCCATTTAATTTAAAAAAAACAACAAACTAAATCACCAAAACACACAAAAAAACCTCCACACCTGAATAAAGGTCAAGTTTCTATCAACAAAATTTTGCACAAACTCCAATTATAAAAAATTGCCATCTCTTAAAAGTGCCCTGATTCTCGGAAAGTGTAATGATACTATTTATTCAACATGAAACAGATAAAGGCCTGGCACAGAAACTTTTTTACAAAATTTCTTTGGGTAAATGAGAAAACAGATGCAATCAGGTCTCTTTTCAAAGACGAAAAACAAGTTAACGTAACTGACTTTAGCAGACGTCAAATAAATAGAGGGAAAAACTGACAAATATCATGTAACTTTTAAGATTCTTTAGAAGTGCCCATCCTCAAAGTTTTAATATCAATTTAGGTAATCAATTAAACAGAAAAATAGTTATTCAATTTAATTTAAAACTAGTTAATTTTAAATCAATTACTTATTTTTATATTGGAGCTTAAAAGGATTATGTTGTCACAAACAATATTTAGAGTCCTGTTTTAATTTCAATTTGTATTAGCTTAATTTTCTTACTTAGATAAAGGGAGGTACCTACTCATATTTTTGGATGAATGGTAAATTCTACTTTTTCGCGTTCAGACTCCAGATCTACACTTCTGAAGAACAGCCTCATTTCATCTTTAGCTATTTACTGGAAATACTTCTCCATGAGAAAATAGCTGTCCCAAACTCCTCGGACAATTTTTCAGCAAAGAGTGAAAACTTCGGTCTTAGTATTTATTTATCTCAAGAAAACAAATAATATGCTGCTCATATCTTATATTCCAGCTGACATAATCTGTAATGATTATTTGCTGTCTTCAAGGTATAAATTGCTTATTTAAGAGTGATTTGATGCAATTCAAGAAGATAAAATGAACTTTGATCTTCCAAAGGAAGAGTTCCTGGGGGGAAAACTATATTAAATTGGCAAGAAGAATGAGTGTCTGAAGGGTGGCAATTCAATGTCTCTAACGTAGGTGTCAGAAAGCTGTACGTATTATCGCATTTAAAAAAAAACAAAACTCTTTCAATAAATTGTTTCAAAAAGATAGAGAAATTCATTGGGTTGCATAATATATACACCAGACACTGCATATATTAAAAGATCAAATATACTAGCCAAAAAAGGGAATGGCTTGGGTTTACGGTTGAATTAGGGGTAGGGTTAGGCTTAAGGTTAGGGTTCAGAGAACCACAGATCCCACAGCTCTAGGGGCATTGGTCCTGGGAATGGTGTGCCAGTAAGATCACGGCAAGCCACTCAACACTTTTCCGATCTGGACTACGCGTGGTGGTGGTGACCTCAGCGGCAGCCTCATAGTGCTATTCCGCTTCAGGGAGCCAGAATGCCCATGGTCTAAGGGATAGCAACAAGATTTGTTGCCACTACACCTTTCTAATGTGGAACATCCATGGGAATAGGAAACCAAGATGCAGAGCCCCTAAATTTTTAGGTTTGTGTTAGGGTTCAGACAGTCAGAAAGTGCAGAGTCACAGGGAGGCTGGGTCTGGAAAACACAATTGAAGTGTTTGAGTCCTTCATCTAAAGGCATCATAGTAAAAGTGTCACTTTTGAAAAAATGAACTTCTACAGCTAACATGCACATGGCAAATCCAACCCAAAGCAAATCTATCTATTCACAACTGGGGATATAAACCAAAACTTTTGGTTAACTTATGGTGGTTTGAGCACATTTGCAACCTTTTGTAATATACTTAGCTGAAGTAAATGCTGAAGGTGTCTGTGAGGGAAAAAAAATCATATATTTTTCTTATATTTGGAACTTAATTATCTGGTCTATGGAAGACTATTCCTTTCAACAGGTAATTATCATTTTATGACATCTTGTAACTCATGCAAACAAGTGACTGCATTACAGGCTGCGGTCCTTGACAATGTGGGTAGCAATTGTCATATACCTGGTAAGAGTTAAGTTACCTGTCACTGAGAATAAGNTTTAATCAAGTCCAAAACAGATCAAAGATTTTTAGGGCATTTAAAAAACTTAAAATAGAAATTCAATGCCTAACAAACATAATAGAAACTAACATGACAACTGAAAATTTCAAACGAACAATAAAAATAGTGTAAGTCTGTGTTCAAAAATACTTCTGAGACTTTTCTGTCAGAAAAGCAAAGGCAGTATGTTTACCAAAGAAGAGTAAAAAAAACCCAACAATTTTATTGCTTCCATATAAACAGATTTCGTGTCTGTAATGTGAGGTCCATAAGCTTATTTCCTAAGCTAAGCATGTTCAGAAAACTATGCTGAGAAAATGAAAGGATTAATGCAGCTGATATTGAAAATTACTGAAACCTGAAAGAAGTGTGTCTCTCTTTGCTAGCTATTACAAAAGAATATTATAAAATTACACTAAATTAAACAAGCAACTACTCTGATAGCACTTGAGTTTGGGAAGGCAACACTCAACAGAACTTTCCATGAATCATTTTTATGAGTCTCCCTTCTGAGTTCTTCTTTACATCAAGCAACCAGGTAGCTGAAAAAGAATCAACAAAATAGCTTTAAAAGACTCAGCTTTCTATTTCAGACTCTGTAATTTTCTCAAGCACTAAGAATATAAACGAGGACTTATTGCTTATTTTTATACAATGGGTTCATTGATATTGAAATATTTTTCTGATTTATTATGAGATTTTTCTACATATTTAGATTCCATATTCCTGAAAAGGAAGATTAGGTAAACAGAAAGAGATGAGAGTGGTATTTACTCAGGAAGTGAAGGTTCTCAACATTATTTACAAACCTTAAGATGTGTTCTTGCCTATCCATTTGAAATACCTGAGTTAAATGTTTCCTTGAATTTTGTAAGATTTAGCAGAACACTCAATCAAAAACTCATCCTCTGCTTCCTAAATTCTTACAACAATCTTGAATATATTTTAGAAATGTCATTATGATGTCCATAAAATTTCTTTACCAAACTATTACCTATTGGAACATAACTGTACTCTTATTTCTGCAATCATATATTTATCTTACCTGGAGAAGGAAGTCCATGTCAAAGAAAATTCATTTTTACAATGAGATGGCTAATACACACTCTCTAGGGAGAGCAATACAGAAGTAATTGTAACTGAAATAAGAGATGCAAAGTATTTGGTTTCTTTCATCATAGTAATTTCTTATTTGTAGGCAAAGTGATAAAAATTTATTATTCTAATTATTTCGAGGTCTGTTTTTTGATATCTATTGACTTCTGGCAGAAAACCTCTTATGGCAAAAGCTCATAGGTGGAATTCACTTTTGAATAAGGTGAAGGCAAGGTGATATAATTGGGACAAAACAATCAATGGTGAATGGAGATATTCTGTTTACCCATTTTTCATTTGAGAAAGTTTTTTTAAAAAAATCTATTATCTAATAGACATACTGTATGAGGCAGATTGTGGCCTGAGGGGAGCCAGATGTACCTGTCCCAGCAACTGCTGTAATTATGAGGTTATGAGTTGTTTAGGGAATATTTCTTACTCCTTTATGTTGAACATTTTCTGTTTTGTAGGAAGCACATAAAAGCTAATCCAAATCAGTGAGAGTAAGTAAGAAAAATATTCATTCTTCTGATTAGGAACAGCCTAGGAGTTATGGAGCTCACCTAAGGGGTGATAAGATTTGTGCCTGTTAGACAAGCATTTCATCTTGTGACTATTAAATATATGATCTATGAACAGAGGGAATAGGGAGAAGGGTTATGGGAAAATGCCATTGTGCCACTGACACAGAGTTTATAAGTGACTGCAAACAGTAGGAAGGATAACAAAGCTTTTTATTCCTGGAAGGAAATTTTTATGTGGTAATTTACTGGGTAAAAGAGTGGAATCAGGATTTCCACCTCTTACTGGATTAGAGAGACTATTGTTTGCATTTTCTCTCTCCCTCTCCCTGACATGCTTTACTTACTTCATGTAAATATGTGCCAAATGTTTCACTGCTTCATGTGTTTAAAACAAGTTCAAGAGTGGAGGATAATGTCATTGCCTCTTTCATCTACACTGCAGATGATGTCTTTAATGTGTTCATATAATGGGCTCAGACTATTTATTTAGTGTGATCTCGAAAATGCTTCTGAGTTTGAATGTTTAATTTATGTATTACATATTTATGTGTAATTTATGTACTATGTATTATTATATTGACGTCTAAACTACCAATATATATTTATAATTAATTACAAAACATTACTGAGTATTTATCATTCTATACACTTATAATTTAAAACATTTTAATGATCTTCTCAGGTTACAGAAATGGAAGCTGGTAAATTTTTAAGGAGTTTTTATCACACAAGTGTATAGAGGAAACCTGAAATGTTTTCAAGATTATTCATGTTAAGCAGTGGGTGAACATTTTGCCTGCCAGGAAGTTAATGTTTTTTTCATGTGTTTATAAAATATTTGCCATAAACTGTTCTGCTATTTCCTGAAATATAATATAACCTCCTCCAGCCTTCAAATTTTCAAAGTTTAAAGCAAACATGTACTCACTCTGTCTAGTAAAAATAGGTTTTATTGTTATCCTTTCAAGACATCCAATAATTTACATTCATGAACACATTCAAAAATTAAAATGAGGATTTGGAATAAAATAGGGAAAAATACAATAATGGAATGTGAAAAGGCACTCTAAGGCAACCTAACCCTAACTCAGTTCCAGTTCATCATAGTCAATAACGGTTACTTCTAATTAGCACCTGAATGTGAAACAAATGTTAAATGAAACAAAAACTATATTTTTAAGGTTTTGCCATGGTATAATTCTACTGTACATGTCTTTATAGAACAAGTTCCACTGTTTAACACTTTCTAAAAATAAAACATGAAGCATAGGTACCAAAGTATTACTCATTTAATATAACATGTAGAATAATTTGTATATTTTTAATACTGACATTGAAAATATCTTTTAGATCTGTTCTTGGAGTCAACTCAGTTCTTTATTGTCTAAAATATTCTCACAAACCATCCCACATGTTAAATTCTTCCTGAAATTGAAACTGCTGAGAAGTATACTAAACCATAACAATTCATTTGAAATGTTATCAACTTTAATTGCAGATGTGGCTAATCAAAGAAAGTGATAATGTTGGTTCTGAAGATATATCACTAGCTTTTTAGAAGGAATACATTTTTTAAAATGCTTAAAACATTGGAAGTGGGAACAAGAAAAAAGATCCTACTGAGAGGTTTCAATCCGTTTTCTGCTTCAGAAAAAATAGGTTGAAGGTGTCAAGAAATTTCCCAGGGAAAATGTTTTATTTAAAATTATGTCCTTTATTTATTTGATTTCATTGACATCCAATAAGTTAATCTAGAGTGCATTCCCTCAGCATCTATTTTCTGTAAGATCTGGTTTTTTCCTCAAAGCGATGCTTGGTAAAGCTAATACTCCCTATTATCAGTAGTCCTGGGAAAAGATTATTTTTTTCTAGTTCTTATTAGAGTCTGCTTATTTTTTTGTATTCTTTATTCAAACTTAATTGTTGCTATCAACAATGTACAGTTTTAACATGAACCTAATCCTAGTTTTTAAAATGCCATTAATTGAACAAGTAAACCTACAAAATATTGTTATTTCATATTTTCTTATCATTAAAGAGACTAAGAATCAAAGTATTAGACAAATTGCTGTGTACAGCATTCAACAGATATATACACAGAACTATTATCTGGTAACAGATCTGGCATAGAGATTATGTGATTTGTCTGTTTTCATAGGCCTATGTCTTTTTTCTTTTACCACAGTAGATAAAAACATTTTCACTGTTAAATTAACATAGTTTTTGTTTTTTCTTTTCTTTGCCCATATCCTGCCTCATATACATAATTAGTCTCATATTCTGCACACGCTCCTCTCCTCTTTTTTATTTTTGTTTTTTTAATATAAAGAAGTATTTTCTTTTCTGAAGAGTTCTATCTCAACCTTTCTGTTCAGTTTGCATGTACAGACAAGGGAACAAATCCTGGAAAGCAGAGCTGTGGGAAGAGTAATGCCTAAAACAGCGGAAGAAGTCTTCCAAACTATGTTAAGAGAGGTTAAATAAAAGTGCCGGTATTTTATTGCAGCTTCCATAGCCAAAGATACATGCCAATAAGCACTTATCACCCCACATTCATAAGATTCATCAATTCTTGCATCCCCTGACACATGTAACCAGAGTCTGTCTGACTGTGGCCACCTCTCCAGAACTGCCCATTTGGAGCTTCTCCAGATTCTCTAGGCCTCTATTTTGTCTTGTCTTTGACATCCTTGCTATAGCCTGTTTGTCTCAAATGGAATGGCAAACACAGCTTCATGAATCATGGGAAAGGCCTAACAAGAAAGCTTGTGTGTGAAACCATACAGTCAAGCCAGAACTCCAGAAATCTGTAAGAAAAACCCCAAGACATCAAGGTACCTGGGGGACCTGGTCAATGGCAAGTTTAATCCGAGTCAGCAGTGCCCTGGCAGCCAGGAAGGACAACTGTGTCCTGGGAGGCATCAGGCAAAGCATCACCAGACGATTGAGGGAGGGGTTTGTCCTGCTCTGCTCTGCACTGGTGCAGCCTCACCTTGAGTATTGTGGGCAGTTTTGGGCACAGAAGGATATAAAACTATTAGAAAGCATCCAAAAGAGCATTATGAAGATGGTGAAGGGCCTTGAGAGGAAGCCTGAGAACGAGTAGCTGAGATCAATTGATCTGTTCAACTTAGAGAAAAGGAGACTGAGGGGAGACCTCACTGCAGTCTACTGCAGACACTGATCTCTTCTCTGTGGTGGCCAGTGACAGAACTGAGAGAATGGCATGAATCCGTGTCAGGCGAGGTTCCAGTTAGGAAAGTGTTTATGGCACCAAGCCTGACAGGGTTCTAGAAATGTTCAGAAAATGCACTCAGGCACATGGTGTAATTCTTGGGTTTTTCCTATCCAAAGCCAGAAGCCGCAATTCAATGATCCTTGTGGGTCTCTTCCAACTCAGAATATTCTATGATTTTTTGTTCTCTATCTACGGATGTAGTATGGTTATGACACATTTTCAAACTCAGTTTGAATTCTGCTATTTTTCACATTATTATTTGTCACATTCTCTGACCTCTGAAACATAGTTTTGTTTGCTGATTGATTCATTCTTCTAATTGTAGCAGGTCCTAAGCTTATTCCTCAGTTATTTTATAATGCAGAAGTTGATCTGTTTATTCTAGAGATCTTTCCAGAATCATAGAAAAAAGATTGGAAGAGACCTTCAAATAACACTCCATTGCCAGAGGATCAGGATCAGCTCTTTTTTAAGTCATTCCTGGTATATAATTGTCTATCTCCTGTTAAATCAGCATCAGTGCAAAGGTTTGGTTTTCTCCTTTCCTGGATACAAATTTCAATTATAATCCAGAATCATATATTAAAAGAATTGCTTCTTTCCTCTCTCACAAGTACGAAAAATTATACCACAACTTCACAGAATCCATAAAATGGATCTAGGAGTACTAAAGCCACCTGTCATGAAACTACACATCTTGCCAGAAACAGATATTGATTCTTAAAATAAACTCACCTCAGCAA
This sequence comes from Serilophus lunatus, assembly GCA_013399895.1. Classification (NCBI taxonomy): domain Eukaryota; kingdom Metazoa; phylum Chordata; class Aves; order Passeriformes; family Eurylaimidae; genus Serilophus; species Serilophus lunatus. The sequence continues at coordinate 227,066 of VXBA01003634.1, read as the reverse complement.
AAGGAAGTCAAAAGAGAAAGATGGCAATTGTAAATTCTACTTTACTGTGGAAAGCTGACACCCCCTCAATCCCCATCCATCGAAGTATCAGAAAAGTAATTTTTTTCTTTAAATAATTTTCACAGGGGAAATAGGATAATAAAATTATTAAAATGAACATTAATGTGTATGTACTGGGCTATCCCCTTAGCTTGGATAGTACTGTTAAAATTTGGAGAGCAAATAGTAACTTGGTCATCAATATCTGATTTTTCATTTAATCAAACACTTTGTTCTGGCATAAGCTTCAGCTCCAGGATATCTCCAAGGTGTTTCTGAGATAACATCTTTTGCCAAATACCTTAGAGTTTGTGTTTAATTTCAGTAACTTTGTTCACATAATGATTATTTTGGAATTATTACTTTCCTTCTTTTTTATCCTGTCTTGCATCATTATCTCATCTCAGAGTTAAATATTTCTTGTTATTCAAACATAACTGTTCTCCTTTGAGCTTCTGCCAGAGTTGTAAGTTCATGCCTAGCAAGACACTTAGCTTGCAGTTTGTTTAGTGGCTTTGTCAAGTCACTGCCTTCTAATGACATAGTTGATTTTATCAAGACCTAGGTGTCCCTTTTCTCTCGGTATTTCTATCAGAATGAAGATCACTTTTTTTTTTTTTTTCAATCATTATGTTTTATTGCTGTAAGTCTGCTCTGCAGAAGAAGATGTCTACTTGCTTGTGCCTTTCATGTAGTGCATAGTTAAGTGAAAATATTTCAAATTTAGTGATGTATGGTTAAGGTATTTGGCATTTATACTCAGATCTTCAAGTTATTCTGCAGTCTTGCACAGAGCCCTTTAATTCAACTTCTTGGAAATTAATACTATTCTGAGACCTTCCACTTCATTTGAAAATCCTTTTATTTTGTTTCAGCATAAACCCAATGCAAAAGTTTGGTGCCACAAAGAAGTTTCTCCATTTTTGTGATATAATGACAGAAGAAAGAGGTCCCTTCCAGCAAAGAACGCAAAACTGCTTCACGTGATACAATAATACAAAGGAGGCTTTAAAAAATTCTCTCTTCACTTTTCAGTGTTTTCTGCTCAGTTTCAACAACGTTAAGAAATGCTCAGAAATTCATTAGCAATATATTTGTTCTGAATTTGCCTGAATAGGTTAATCTTCATGATAGTACAGAATCATAAAAAGTTTTCACCTAAAATATGTTGATATTCCAGCCCTGAAACTGCCCATTATTCACACGTGTTCCTGGACACACTGCTGCTGCAACAATGGCCTGAGCCCTATCTTGTGAACAACATGCTGTGTGGTTACTTTTCACCTAACACATCCACTGGAATTAAGTGTTACTATCTCTTTTATATGTATGGTGTTCCAACTGTGTTTAAGTATCCATTTCAGATACATATCTTTGTCCAAAAGTTACCTTAATATTCATAAAAATCTCAGAGGCTTAGAAAAGCATTATCAGATAGTTTGCAAATCCTCACACCCACAGGGATTTCTTCTTATCTCAAGAAGCAAGTATGTGCTTCTTCATGTTCTTGATGTCCTTGAAAAATAACAGTATTATTTTTGGTCATTTAATTTACTTGTTTTGAATAAAATTGCTAATTTGTGAAAAGATAGGTTTTGCTGAAACGAGTAGTAGATTTTCATTCTAATACTACTTCCTTTTCTTTCTTTCCCTGCTTTAACACCCTGTATCTAAGCCACATGTTGCCCAGGTAGTTTACATATATTTGACTCCAAGAGACTTCACCCACGCAAACTCTTGCAAAGTCTGTCATCCTTTGATACCTTGATTCGTGTAAAGAAAGCATCCTACAAGTGTTTTCCCAAGAGAACTTCTTTTAACTGAGCAAGAAAATAAGCACTTTGGCAAAAGTTTCCTGGGTAACATACAACCAAAGCATCCAGCAAACACGCAGCCCACAAAAGCATCCAGCCCAAAGCAACCAGTGATCCCACTTAGTAGAGTACAAACCCATTGGCTTTAAATTGCCCAAAAGAGTAAAGAAACAGAAAAGAAAGGAAAACGAAGGCCACAACAATCCCTATCCGGCTGTATTTATGGGATATGGCTACCATGGCTGCCGCTCCCAGGAAGGACATTTGGGTTATTGGCCACTCAGTGCCCTCCAGGCCACAGTGAGAGATGCCACAGACAATCAGGAGCTCCAGGGAGTGTGGTGTGGGCAGACTGCCAGGTAGGCCTTCCTTGATTGACAGGCAACCACATGGTTCCCAAGCCATGTGTTCTCACCCACCTTGGCAGCAGACTGTGTGCACACCTGAACGTGCAGGCCCGAACACGCGCTTCAGGCCTAACCTAGTGGCGGCAGGCTTCTGGCTCTCGTGCATACACACGCACACATGCACACGCACACGCACAAAGGCACACACACCAAAACATACACACACACACAAAGATACACACACACACCCCGAGTGAGTCAGCTCTGATTCATGTAAATTCAGTGAGATATGAATCTGCTCTCTTACCCCTCCTCTGCACTTCTCCTCTCCTTCCCTTCTTTATTTTTTTTCCAGTGGTGTTTATTTTTTGACTTCAAAAACCGGCGAGAAGAGACTTTCTCTGGATAGTACAGTCTGCTTCTGAGCAAGAAGTTTTGAAGCAGACAGTGCAATATGCAGTGCAATATCTCGATCCTAAAGGGACGTTAGTACATGGGAGAGGCCTATAGTACTTAAAGGGGGCCATTGGAAAGAGACATTTGACAAGGACATGTGGTGAAGGAGGAATGGCTTCAAATTGAAAATGGGCAGATTTAGATTACATATTAGGAAGAAATTCTTTATTGTGAGGGTGATGAGGCACTGGAACAGGTTGCCTAGAGAAGTTATGGATGCCCCATCCGTGGTAGTGTTCAAGGCCAGATTGGATGGAGCTAAGAGCAACCTGATCTAGTGGAAGATGTCTCTTCTTGTGGCAGGGGAGTTGGAACTAGACAAATTTTAAGGTCCCCTCCAACACAAACCATTCTGTGATTTTGTGATTCTATGAGCCAGAAAATAAAACCTTAAATCAAATTTCTCCTACTCCATAGAAAACTATATTAAAATACCTTTATTTATTGCCTGTTTCTGATCTCTTTCATTTCTTAGGCCAACAGTTGTTCTAACAGCTAACAGCTGCTAAGTGATATTTTTTAGCAAATGGAGGTGAAAATTATATCTTTTCATGACGCTTCCCTCTTTCCTCATCTGACACTAGGTTGCTGTTGGTTCTGTACGTACACAAAGTGATTGATTAGCAGGAAAACATAGTTCAAAAGACTGTTTCATGTTTTAACCATCATGACTTCCATTTTGAAGCGTGCATCCAAAAGAGACAAGGCTCTGAATACTGCCAAAATGCTAAAGATTAATTTCATTTTAAAGGGAAGAAGTTAGTGTAAGTACATCTGTGTAAATACAGATGGAAAAAAAATTGTGGACATTACCTTCCTGATGATCAGGAAAAGGTTTTTTGGTTTCAGGGGTTTCTTTGTAACTTGGTAAGAGGCATTGTCAGAAGTTGAGGATCCAATTTCAAGAGTGTCTCCATGAAGAAGGGAATAAACTAATGAAAAAGAAATTATTCTATTTATAGCTGGGTGTGGTGATAGGTTTTGAAAGCCTGGGGGTTCAAGGCCTGTTTTTTGAGAGTTCTAAAAGTTAGCCTAAGTAACTGTCTCTCTGGCAAATGCTTGAGGTTAGCCTGGAAAATTTCTGTCTAAGAAAAAATGAAGCAAAAAATAAACAATATTCTAGTATTTGGCCTTTTCAAAACAATGGTAAAATTTTCTCAAAATATATTTGTAGTTCTCACAAGCAGCTTAGGACCTTTCAAGGTAACTTGAATTTCTCACACAACAACGGCAACTTTCCCTTATCAAGCAGGTGCTTCTGCAAATCATGTTTTGCAGAGCTTTTCTCATGCTTTTGTGAACAACAGTCCTGGCCACTATCAAAATAATAGTGAAAGTTTTCAAAACAAAGAAAAATTACTTCATGCTTCACTTAAGTCAATGGAATTGTTAAAAACAGGTATATGGACCAATAAGAATGTAAAGTGCTGGTTTCTGAAAAGTAAAAGGGCTTCCTGATTGAACTCCTGACTCGCTCGTTTCTAAGTCCGTGGCCTGGCTTACAGCGGCTGAGTTTTAATGGAATCTTTAAGCAAAATAAAACTCATTTTGCTTTTTTTTCACCATATCAAGGACTTTTCTAAGCAAAACAAACTTGTGTGGTCATGAAATAATCAAGTTCGGCAACGAATTTTCTTAGTTTTATTATGTTATGAATACTGAAGTGTTATTTTATTAACATAAAATTATATATATATATATAAATATATCTATGTATACATGTATGTATTCATAGAATGACAGAATCATTTCATTTGAAATGAAAAGTTTGAGATCATATCCAACTCTCTGGTTCAAACAGAGTCACCTAGAACAGGCTTCCCAGGACCATGTTAATTCAGATTTTTAATATCTTTGAGGATGGAGATTTCACAACTTCTTTGGGATATCTGTGCCAGTGTTTGATGACCCTCACAGTTATGTCTTTCTTATGTTCAAATGGAACTTGACATATTTTAATTTGTGTCCATTGTAACTGGTACTTTCAGGACAGGAAAGAACCTGGATCCTTCATTATCATTTCCAGTCACAAGGGTTTATAAATTGTAGTATACTCCTCTCTGAGCCTTCTTTTCTCCAGACTGAAGAGTCCCTGAATATCTCAGTCTTTCTTCAGATTGATATTGAGCATCTCAAGATTTAATACTCTCCAGATCTGAGTCAAACTTTGCAATTTTTTACTTGCTAAACAGTAGCTGCAGGTGGATAGTTATGATTAAGGAATTGCATTGTGGACATTGTATGCTTAGCAGATCTATTTTTTTTTTTTTTTTTAAGGAAAAGAGAAGACAGTCCCAAGATTAAAGGTCTATCTGGCAAGCACCATCAGGAATGAAATCAGAAGAACTGAGCAGTAGCTAGGGGAAAGGTAATTTTGGCAGTGGGCAATCACAACCATCAACTCACTGATCACCTGCTAAAAATAGACCCCAGACTTGAATGGAGAGAAGAACTGTACCTGCAGGTTAATCATTATCAAAGGTGAGAGATATAATTAACAAATGGGAGTTTGAGAATTAATTAATAGAAAAGTTACATAATTTGCAACCAATGAATGCTGATGCCTTTGTTTTTTGAAATGTATAAATATTGAAAGTTTTAATGATCTGTGAGATAGCCTTTTGTGGGTCTCTACTTTGTGCAAGTTAGAATGAAAAATAGAAATGCCTCTTCTCAGTGTGTGAACACGCCCTGAACAGGTAACGAGTCTGTGTATTGGACAAAATATGAAAGATGACTCAAGTCTTTGGTAACTTTTTTGACCCTGAACTGTAATTGCTCCAGTAGAGCTACATCTTCCTTGTTTTGGGAAGCTCAGAACTGGACACAGTACCCCAGTGGATTCCATGTGTCTAACTTGAAGAATGTAAGAAATTTACTATTTCAAAAAGTTTGTGAGGATCACCAGAGAGGACTCACCATTGCACAGGCATAACAGACTGCCTGTTTTGCTTAGGACTAGCAAATGTGTGGTCTATAGCATAGCAGGAAAGGAGTTATGTAAAGATTGTACAGTTATAGAGTTCTGGATGAAATAGGCTCCACCATCACCTGCTCTTGTATTGTAATACTATTCTCTCCTTTTGTTTTTCTTGAGCCACAGAAATTAGGTATAGCATAAAAAAAGCAGTTATGATTGGGAGGTGGGAGAAAAAGGGAAAGGCGTGAGAGGAGAGAAAAAATTCTACAAAGCAAAACTTATTTAATTCTGCCTTTATTCATTCTTTTAATGTTCTCTCTTTCTGGCACGGTGATTCACTGCTCAGAACTCATGATGAGTTTTGAGATAGGTATGCTTTATTCAGCGCGCTGGGAGGGAAGGTTCCAGAATTCAAAATTCCCTCTCCCTCCTCAACCCAACGGAACTATCCATCTTAAATACCCCTTCTCTAGTGGGTGTATCTTTAGCCTTTGATTGGTTCTCAGCCTATGATCTCTCCTCACTCCCCGCCTTCTCTCCGCCCNAACCCCCCCCCCCAACTCATTTCTTCCAACAATTCAACCATTCCCTTTCTCTATGAATACAGGTACTTTTCTTATGTCACTTCAAGTTTAAATTGTCTACCACCGTTCATTCTCAATCTATGTACAAAATTGAAGCTCCATTGTGGTTTTCACATTTTTTATTCTTCAAATGAAGAGAAAGGGTTTTTTTTAAGATATCTAAATAAGACATATAACTAAGAAAGTCATTAGAGATATATAGTAAGAATACATAAGCCTAAATACAGGAAATAAAAGCAAAATCTTATATGAAGTTAGAAGAAAATCCACTGACTTAAAATAGTGTATATATTTTTGGAATTGAAATGTTCTTCTTATTCAATGTCTAATGGGCAGAATTTTGGCATTTTCAGCACCCAGTTAAACTTCATGGAATCCTTGTAAATCATCTGCCTACAGATACTCACTTGCTTAAAATACTTAAATTTCCTGCAAAGTATTATGACTGCATCTGCTCCCACAGTACTGCTGTTAAAAGTTTTGACAGTTTGGAAATCACATGTCAAATTACCTCAGCGAAATTTGGGGTATGGTGGAACTATAAAAGCCTTTTTCTGAAGCAAAACTTTGTAAAAGAGTGTTGTTACTGCTGATAATCTGCTAGCCAAGGAAAGATTTGTTTTTATTTGGGGTTTTTTTGTTGCTTTTTTCCCCCAAAAGGAATGCTAAAATTTGAACTTGAACTTTTATAAAGTGTTTCCTCAGGAAGATTTGTTTCAACGACTAAAATAACTTCTTGTATATATATGTATATATGTATATATATATATGTTGTCTATATGTAGTTATAATTTTTCCCCTTCTTCATGTAAAATTTGTTGTATTGTGAACAGTCAGGATGGTAAGTGGGAGGTGTGTGTCAGTTTTAATATTGCATAAATATGTTACAAAAATGAAAAGAATTTCAGGGAAAAGGCACAGGTGTTGAATGTCTTTCAGTACCGTGATGCGTGTCCTTAAGAAATACTTAAATCCAGAGTGATACTATGTAGTTGTATTTCAACATGAAATTAACTACAATTTAATATTCTCTGTGAGGTTTATGTGGCAAGGTTTTGCTACTGTGGGAGCTGCAGGGATAGTAAGAAGATCCAAGAAATTGTCCACATCAGATGTAACCCATTTCAGAAGGATCCAAGAAGGGCACACCACTGGCCAAAGCTGAGCCTATCAACGATGTTGGTAGTGCATCTGGGCTAGCACATTTAGGTAGGAGTAAAAAATACGTCCTAAGAGCACCTAGGAAAAAGGCGTGAAAATATGGGTAAGCAACTACTCTACAGACATCAGGATCAGCGAAGATGAATGGGGTGGAGGTGCTCCAGGCATTGGAACAGAGACTTCTCTATAGCTCATGGTGAAGACTGTAGTGATGTAAGTTGTCCTACTGCAGCCTATGTAGGTCCACAGTGGAGGAGATATCCATTCTGCAGCCAATGGATGATCCCATGTTGTAGCAGGTCTGTGATCCACACAGGAACAAGTTTTGTAGCAGGGAGCGACAGGGCAGTTCGGTGGGCACATAGCGTCCAAAGTCAACTCAGCACAACCTGCATCAGGGATTGTTTGTCAAAGATTTGTTTCCACTAGGGAAATTCCAAAAAGCTATTCAAGTCAGATAGGTCAAAAATACAGTAAGTAGATGAAGGCAATACAAGTAGTTGCTTAAAATATTTTTTCTTATACGGTGAAAGGCATAATTGAGGGTCAAGAAAAAGGGATAATGAATAAATTTACCTTTGAAATAGGAGCTAACAATTCAAATTTAGATTTAATTTTAAGGGTCAAACATATGCATAAGTACATTTACAATCTGAAGCATTGAAGGCAAAATCTTTCCAAATAACACAGGTAAGGCTGTGTTAAAATGTTCTGTCAAAAATCGAGTGGTTTGGGTCACCTAAAGAATCACCAGCAAAAGTATCAGCAAAAGCAGGTTTAATACGAATTTTCAAAAGCGTGACAAAGTTTGATGACAAAGTTCACTCTATTTACTACATTGATGAAACATACACAGGAACACCAAATTAGAATCAATTAAAAAAGATTCCTGTGGTGACAAGGGAGCAGGTGGAAGGCATGAGTGTAAGAGGAAGATACTCCCTTTGAGTCACGAAGTTCATAGTGGATCCTGTTGGTTCTAAACTCCTGACAGATTGTAGTTGCAGCTGAGTTCAGTCTTAATTCCAGACTTGACAATGGTTTATGTGTGGAAGTTTATAACAGCACTTGATCTTGGACTAATTTACAAAGAAATGCAATAGGATTTACTACAATTTTCTTGTGACATAACTAGAAATTCAAGATACTGATATTCATGCCATACTTACTATGAGGTATTTTGTCAATCCATATACACAAACACACCGATGTAAAGTAGTGTGTACAAAGGTATTCCTGTGAAAAATTTTGCTTGAGAGTAAGTGAAATACTCGTGTCTAAGGCTTTGTTACTTCTCAAGGAGTAAAGATTTGAGCCTTGAGAAGCCAAGATTTCGTCCTGGGTCCTGTCATCAGCCAACAGTTGTGGTTAAAATCCAGCTGGAAATTAATCTCCAAGCAACTGCTTTCCTCCCTCTCACCCCCTCCGGTAAGAAAGGGAAAAAAGAGAGAGATTATGGGTTGGGATAACAATTTAGCGGAAAAACAACAGTGAGACAAGGAAAACAAACAGTAATTGCAACTATACTAATAGCAACAGTGTATAAATAAGGTGTTACAAACAAAGAAGCTGGTACCATACAGCTTCCCAAGACAAAGAAGAAAAATGGTGGACACTACTATTTATGCCAGTGTTTTTGTCCCTGACAAGGGAAAAAACTCAATGACGGACACTTTGTCCACACCCACACTTCTTCCCCAAGCACAAGACAATGAAAAACAATGACAGACAAACCCTCCAAGCTGGACTGTCTGTGCCACCTGGCCTCTCTGTTCACCAATCTTCCCCTTGGAAAAAGGAACAAAATGGTAGCAGAGGGTCCATGCATCCACTTTTTCTTTGACCTGAAGCTGTGACCCCTTTCCTTGCAGTAATAAGAATCTCTTCTCCCCCCAGCTACAATGGAGATGGTACAGAATAACCTGGAAATGCCCACACAGTTCCAGGCTCTGCCTCATCCTAGGCCAAAATTCACAACAGTGGTACTATGAGCTCTGAGACGCATCTCACTCAGAGGGAGGTGCTGGCACAGCCTACAGTGGTCTAGAAGAGCTCAAAGTGTCTCAGGCCTCTGTTTATATGGTTTAAAGCTGATTCCTTTAATCATCCATAATTTTTTTCGTCCTCAGGTCAGTAAATACTGAAGTTTCCAAAGCAGTCGGAAATTATTTCCAATATCATGTAAATATTTTTCAAAATCTCCAGCAACAATGATACCACTTCCCTTAGGCTATGGTTCAGGTAGGGAATTTTCCAAAACAACTGATTATCTCTGTTCGTTTTCTTCACCCTAGAAGTGTGACCAGTGTTGCCTTGGCACAATCAGTGCCATTCCCACATTAGTACACCACCTAACTCATTACACAAAGGTCAGGGGTTAATAGGATTCTGAGATAATATAGTAGCCTGAGGAAAAAGCATCAGGGGATGGGGTGGGTGAGATGGATGTACATCACCATGTGTTCTCAAGTTTGGAATTTATCAATGACATGACATCTCCAAAGTAAGAGGTTAAAAAATAAGGGGGG
>VXBA01003634.1:89096-217190 GCA_013399895.1 Serilophus lunatus | reverse complement strand
GGGAAGAAAAGTTAAGGGTAGAGAAACTGTCTCTTATTATTATGCTCATTGCAACTTCTGAACAGTTAGGTTCTTGTATCCATAAAATTAGGATAAACTTAAATGTGTGACTTAAATATGTGTTTCCATGTGGAATCTGTTTTTCAGCTCCAGTGAGACCAAGATGTTTCATATTTTCATATACTTAAACCAAGCTATATTAAGTCTAGTTAATACTTGACAAGCGTCTACAGAACCATTGTACTGTCTACTCTTTTATATGGGTCTGAATCATGGGTCATCTACCGCCATCACCTGCAACTCCTCAAACGCTTCCATCAGCGCTGCCCCCATACAATCCTAAACATCCACTGGACTGACTGCGTGACTAATGTTACTGTCCTTGAACAGGCAGGGGTCACCAGTATTGAGGCCATGCTGCTGAGGACGCAGCTGTGCTGGGCAGGGCACGTTTCAGGATGGAGGATCATCGCCTCCCTAAGATTGTGCTCTATGGTGAACTCGCCACCGGCTGCCACAACAGAGGACCCCCAAAGAGGAGATACAAGGATTCCCTGAAACATCTCAGTGTTGGTCATATTGACTGCCATCAGTGGTCCACTCTGGCCTCCAGTCAAGAGACATGGAGACACACCATCCATAATGCTGCTGCCTCCTTTGAGAATGCATGTAGAATCAGTCTTGAGGAGAAAAGACAACACAGAAAGAACCGTGCCTCATCACTATCACCAAAGGAGACTTTCCACTGTGCACTTTCAACCAGGCTTGCCTGTCCCGCATTGGCCTTTTTAGCCATCAGCGTGCTTGCAGCAAGAGTGGGTAGAGCCCTTCTCATATCTTTGTTCACGAAGCCTAGCCATGAATACTTGACAGAATTAATACACTGCTTTGGTTAATCTACAATGAATTTACAAACCTTTTTAGAGCAATAACATGAATTCACTCCTTGAGGAAAAGCAGTGGAAAATACTGTGCACAAAATTTGTGTCTAACTTAAAGAATGGCAAGTGGGACTCCGAGTATCTTCTAGAACATCAAGGAGAGTTGTATTAGTTTCATTTACAGACACTTGCAGTCTACCTGGCTGACAGCTGAGAATGAACACATAACAAATAAAACTCTTAAGACATAAAAGCATTTTAGAACATTTGTAAAATATGCAGTTTCATTAATTGCACGTCCAAGGATTAAGTACTGGAGCTTACATTTTGCAGAAACACAGTATCATTCTCTTGACTAAACTGAAGTAAATCAGAAGGACCTTTCCTGAAGTTAGCTGGAGGTACAACTGTGTAGTTGAGGAAAGAAACAAGTCTAGGATTGGATGCAATGTGTCTTGGTAGGCACAATAGTTTTATCCTTTCACATACAAACAGTATCTCTAATGCTAATTCTGATCCAACCAAAACATTGTTATGAAAGACTGCTAATTTTTCTGAATAACAAAAATCAAGAAAATAAAAGATAGGTAAGTCAAATTTCCATTTCATATTCAGTTAAATGTTGGTAAAACTAACGCACAAGGAACCCATTTTGAACACTTTGAACTAATTTTGAAAGTTGAAAGAGATCAACTTTCATTGTGATGGAATTTGTGACTATGCATTGCCTTCTTAATACAAAAACTGGGGAAGTTGCTATTAAAGCATTTTACCACATTATGTTCTTATGTATTCTAGGGAACAGATATTCTGGGAAACTGCTGTTGATTGCAGTTTATGATGCTTTGTCTACTGGAATAGCTAATAAATTAAGCTGGTTTCATAATGTATACAAGCAAAAAAGCCTGTGGAGTTCTATTAGTATAAAACTAGAATAACAGAATAGTGAATTACATCTAAGAATTCCTTTCCTTATTTCTTTTAGCAGCTTGATAGACTGGCTTTGATTCTACCTTATCTTCAGGTGGTTTATGCTTTTGAAAAAAAGATTACTGTGGTAACAAAGTCCACAGCAACTGTCTGTTTCTCAAACAGCGTATTGCTTTTAGTCAAAACATCATATTTGTAATTATATGAATTTAATATAAAAAAAAGTGTTAAAAAAGAAGCTTGCTTTTTTTTTTCCACATTTGCTAACTCAAATATTCAGTGGGTTTACCCCCAAAAAGAGTATCTTTTGATTTTATTCTGATGCATTTTTAGAAACTTATGTTAAAAAATGCAAATGTGGACTAAGAGAAGAATCAATTTTAAAATGAAGAGAATGAGAAATTTTTATATTCATATAACAGCAACAAAACTCTGACTATCTTCCAATTTCTATCAGTTTTTCATCCAGGAAAAGCAGTCTTACAATTAATTTCCTTGCCTTTCTCCTGCACACTCATATAATTATTCTAATTCCCTTCTAAAAAATTTTCAGATTTTTCAAACATTTTTTTCTGAAAGCCTCTTTACTTTCAGTTACCATTTTCTGAATTATTTTTTATATAGCAACAGGGCTCAGAATTGGTTCAGAGAGCTGAGACCACTATTTTGTGAGATACTTTATCACTAAGTGAAAACTTTCCCATACTGCAGGTGTATGAATAGTATAAATTATGAGTGCAATCATATTCTTCAATATCTGTAGTTTATCATTAAGTTTATTGCTTTTCAGGGCATATAATATATCATAAAATCAATGGTTCTGTATCTAAATTAAGCAGTCCAGTATGTCTGCAATAATTTCTTTGCCATTTCACTAAGATTAATTATGGTTTTACAAAGAAAAAAGTATCTAAAGACACATATCTTGCAGATGAGGAAAGGAAAGTTGTCTTTTCTTCCTTGCATTTCTGCAGCAACAGTTTAGTTCAGCAGTAGAGATACAGTTCTGTAATGTGTCTGCTAAATTAATAAATTAGTCCCTATTTGGAATACTCACCTCAGCTTGAGGTAGTGTTGTATTAGGTTTATGTGGGATGATTTTGGTAGCAGGGAGCAATGTAGGAATGTATTCTGTGAGAAGGCACCGGGAGCTGTCCCCATGATGGACAGATCTGCTTGCAGCATACTCAGAAACAGAACCACTGTTGGTCAAAACTGAGCCCACGAGCAATGCTCATGGTGCCACTGTAATGACAGGGTAAAAAACACTGTACAGCAGCTGGGAAAGAGAAGCAAGAAAATGTGAGAGAAACAGCCCCATAGACATGAAGATCAGTGAAGGAGGCAGTGCTCCATGTGCAAATCAAATATTTCCCTGCAGCTCACAGAAGAATCCCAACCAGAGCAGGTGGATATCTCCAACAACAGAAGAGCCCACGCCCCAGCAGCCTTCTGACAGGAGCTTTGGGCTGTGGAGAGGCGCTCATGCGGGAACAGGTTTTCTGGCAGGAACTACAGCTTGTGGGAACCTATATTGAAGCTGTCTGTGTACTGTACCCCATGGAAAGCAGCCACGTTGAAGCAGTTCTGGGAGAACTCCAGTGTGTGAGAAGGATCCACATAGAAGAAATTTGTGAAAGGCTGCATCGTGTGGGAGGGACCCAAGGCTGAAGCAGGGGAAAAGTGAGAAGCAGCAGAGACAAAATATTATTAATTAACTGCAACCTCCATTCTTCATTCCAGTGTTTCTCACTGCTCCAGGCAGGGAGAAGATAGAAGAATTAGGAAGAGAGAACTGAAGGTGACTCTGGGAAGAAGAGGAGCAGGAAGATGTTCTTATTTCTATTTGGTTTGGGTTTTTTTTGTTAGTTTGGTTGGTTGGTGGGTGGGTTGGGGTTTTTTTCCTCATTGTCCTTCACTATTTGTACTTGACATTAAATGAATTTTTCCCCAGTCAAGTATCTTTTGCCTGTTATGGTATCTGATGAGTATTCTTCCTGGCTTTATCTATGAGTCTTTCACCTTATTTTGTTCCCCCGTCCTGATGAGAATGGGGACTGAGAAACTGGCTTGGTGGGCATCTGACAGCCTGTCAAAGGTAACCCACTAAAATGCTGTGCGTCCGTATTCTTTAAAAATGCCATGGGTCAAAATTATTATTGTAACACATCAGTTTCACTGCCATAATGTGGTGTTAAAATCAGAAAAGAATACAATGTTATATATTTAAAATTAATTCAAAACACAGTTAATAATTTAGAGAGTAGGTAGTAGGCAGTTAATTAAAGATTTATGTACATATGTAAATTTACCAAAGCGCTGCATTTGCCACAACATCATTTAATTCTTTTCAGTGTGTTACAATTATATGCAGACCTACAATTTAAGACTAACTAGCTTTTCAAAGTATTGTATAATTTTTAATCTATTAAATTTCTTAGGAAGATAATTAAATATGTCCTTTTCCTCCCAATATTAGTTTAAAAAAAGAAAAAAAAAAAAAGAAACGGTAGTAAAAATGCTCCTTCTTACTAGTAACATAGAATAACACTTTTTTATTATTACATTTATGTCAATAATAAAGTATAATGCTATTTAATCTGTTAACATTCTAATATAAATAAAGTGTAAAACTTACATTTAGATTTCTTATTGCGGTAGATTTAAACACCATCAAATCCATGTAGTTATTGCTTCATTGCTGGCTAGGTTTTTGTAGAAATGTTGACTCTTTGACATAAACAATGACCTGAAACTTCATCTATACCTTCAAAGTTTGCTTATTATAAGAAATTTAACAGCTAAGAGCACTTTTAAAATCAATTAATAAATAAATATTAAAAAGTAATCTCATTTTAATTAATAACTCATCCTTTACGGAGCTGAAATATGATAAAATAATTGTAAGGAGTGAACATCATTAGCTATTTACAATAGTATCAGCTGAAAATGCAACATAATTCTGTGCTACAAAATTTTAAAAAGTGGTGTACAAGAATAAAAATACTATCTACCAACCCATAATTCTATAATATTTGGAGGAACTGCTACAGTCCTCTTGCATTATTTACAGAGAAGAGAGTTCAGAGAAGAAACACCATCTATGCCAAGAAACCTCTTAGGAAAGACAGTTGAATGAGATAGGAAAGTGTACTGGCCTTTTCCTGCACCTGTGAAATCTGTTGTTTTGAAAAAAGCTTTCAATTTAGGCTGAACTTAAGAAATAATGGTGACATATCCCTAACCTTCAACAAATTACATTTTTGTATAATTATTCATTATTTTAATAATATTTTTTATAATTTAATAATAATTAACTCCTGATTTTCTAGATATTATAAACTCATCTCTAGTATCAGCTGTTTATGTTACAGACCTTATAAAGACTGTTTTGCATTGCATATTGTATCAGATCACTGCAATCTATGATATTTTCTACTTTCAGAAGCAAGTTAGACAATATTTATACCTTCTGTAGTGCAAATATTTAATGAATAAAAATGTAATCACTATTAAAAAAAATTTACAAGCATTTTTACTGTGGAGTTCAGAAAAACAGGGAGAGAACAAACATACTCCTCAGACTACTAACTCTATCACTAGAAGAAATTTAGGTATCATCAAAACATAAAATGAGAAGACTTTCTGTAATCTGAGAAGTTAAAAATCTGCCTAAACAAACTTTTATTTGATCCTAATTTGATCGTACTGATTTAAGGTGGCATACTCTTTTCTGATGTGCCCTAAAATAATCTCCTTATGCCATGGAAATAAATCCTTATGCATGTTTTGAAAAACACATTCAATGTTGGCCCCTGTTCCTGATATAGAATATGACCATCTAAGCTCAGCTGAATGTAAGATCATGCTTAGCCAACATATTATTTTCCTGGCTTGTGCTTTCATTCTTTAAATACTATGATACGTCCTATAAAAATTATATAGCATCATGTATGTACTGTCAGAAGTCGTCACTTTGTCATGAAACTATATCTTTGAAAATCTAAGTTGTTACACTGTTATAGTTTGTATAGACGTTTGTATGCTATTCTCTGTTATAAGATCACCAATACAGTTTTACATCACAGAATCCTTCCATGTGTACTTGCAAAATATAATGGCCATCTTTTCATTATTTGATGCAGTAGTACCTTGTAGAGCATTTTTTCATTTGCTAATAATAAGTACGTAAGTTTTACATCTGAATTATGTTTTGGAATCAACTTTTGAAAGATTAAAAAAAATCTTTGAGCAAGTTGTGATTCAGAGCTGCTTAGAATTAGCTAACAACATTTCCTATGATGAGAGCAATCATCAATGGTTTCCTTGCAGGCTAATATTTGTGTCTGTTATATTGATTAACATTTGGAAATACAGCTCATCTTCTTGAATTATGACAGGCCTGTGAGGATCATGGAAGCAGACTAATGGAGAGTCACTGGTGACTCTGATTTAGGACCGTGTCATGTTCATCTAATCTTTTTGTAGCTATGTTATCATGTAGAAATTTTCATATACATGACATACTCTAAGATTAATGTGTGATTCCAACAATGTTGTGTGTGATGCCTATGGTGTTATTCTTTAGTTGGTGGTTCAGACATTTCTGCAAGTAGATTTTTTTCTCTTTTATGCTGGTTCCTTTTTTTATACAAATTTTTTTACTAAAATTGGATCAATAGAAACTAAAGTGATATTGTTTGCTAAGGGTCTTGACTTAAGCTTTCTTAGCAAGTCATGGTAATCTACCTAAACTGACTTTTTTATAAGCATGTCATTAACTATTATGTGGACACTCTCAATGTCTTCAAACGTGTCATTGATTTTCATTTTTTTTATATTTTTTTTTAGTGCATCATGAGTTTCAAGGCTACACATTTCAAAAGGCAGATGGAAAAACATATCTGCCCCAGGGTGTTCTGAAGAGTTCAGTTCAGATGATTCCTCATCTAATCTGACTTGCCAAAATCTGTTTTTTTTAAATTTAGAAGAGTAAAATAAGTTTTACAAGTTTGTCAGACCTGTCTTAATACAATCTTGCTAAAATCTGTGGCATCCTGTCAGATCCCAATCCCCACTGTCCCTCTGTTCAGCTGCAGGCCCAGAAACCACAGAAAGCAGAACTTAACACTTCCTTTCCTATTTATAGAAATTGTCACCTGAATTCATCTGCCACTGTAAAAAGACACATCAGGGTTATATGGTGAGAGATATGGTCAGAGATAGCTGACATATTAATAGCAATATGCAATATTTCCTCTGAAACTCTTTTATCCTCCTAGTTATGTCATTGAAGAGTGAAATGATTTGGGGAGCCTTCATGTGAAATATGTCTGTACCACTTACTAAGTTAGGTATAGATGTCAGGTAATCACTCTTGTAGGGCATCATATGCTTCTCTTTCACAAAGTAGGAACAAGATGACTGATACAGTTGGAATTTTGTTCATTTGTTTGTTTACACCTACCTTTGAGTTTTTCTTGTGGATGTAGAGGTGCATTCAGATTTTGGACATTTGAGAGTTTCAGGGAAAATTATTTTTTGACCTGTTTCTGGGACAGTAAGAATTTTTACCAGTGACACAGTTGCCTCCTGTAACACTGTGATAGGGAGCACACACTACAATGTATAAATAGAAAGCCATAACCCTCCTTGCCTCTGTAAGAAACCTGCAACTGAAGCCCTTGAAAACACTAGTTAATGAAAAATTCATTTTGACCCATGCTGTTTTCAGTTTCTCCATCTTCTCCAATGGCCTATTGTGAAATGTATTTGTGTCTGTGAGCAATGGAATATAATCTGTAGGGCATTTAGAATTAAACATCCATTTCATGGACGTCTGTTCTTGCAAGATATGGACTTCTTGACAGACAATGCATCATGTAGTTATTCTTTCCTAATATGTAGGAGCTGTGCATTCTTATTTGCCTTTTATATTGGAACACATTATATAGAATTAAAAGAGAAAATTACATTCACTTGTGTTCATCCAAAGATCTTCAGGCTTTTTTCCTGTTTTAGTGAGTCATGTTATACACAAAGAAAAAGCAATAAATACTTCAGCATTTGTGATGTATTTTTCCATATTTTTGGTGTTTTGTTGTTGTTGTTGCTTTTGTTGGTTAGTTGGTTTGTTTTTTTCATTTTTGAGATGTATCGGCAACTGCACAAAAACAAAAACCCAGATCAAATTGCTCTGTTGTGCTTGTAATAGAACTTTTGCTCCCTAATGGTCACTTCCAACATAATGCCATGCTATTTTTTGCTGCACTTTGTGTAATACTTGATATCAAGCTTCAGTCTCAAGAGCTTTCTTACTAGATTGACAGCAGTTATCAGACAAATTTAACGTTAATGTGCAATAGTCATGTATGGTCATTCTGTTTGAATCTTATTGAATATATTTGTCTAATTCTACATACATAATTCTATAAAGTAATATAATAAGGAAAACCATATTGTAAACAAATGTTTTTCTTCCTATTCTTGAAATTATTTCATAATTAATTAATCAGCTAGCAAATAATTTTACAAGTTCTTAGACATAGAATTATGTGAAAAATATTTTATTTTGTATTTATTTTGTATATTTTATTCTGTAAAGCATTTGTCTTTAAAAAAATGTCATTTTGCAGTGATTGAACAGCAAAACTTCCTAAATTAAAAGGAGTTACAGAATTTTTAAGGAAGGAGGTTGTGAACTTTTGTCATAATATAGGTTGATAAAGAGTCTTTAATATAAAAGTACATAGGAGCCTAATATAGAGTTTTGAAGTTGAACATAAATATTTTCATTTTTCTCACAGAATTCTTTCTCTTTCTGTGAGTATATTAGGATGTGAGATTATTCAAACAAACAAGGTATAAACAGTTTAAAATACAGTCATGGGAGAGGGCATTTGCTCAGTAACATCACTCTGAGAATGATGAAGTATGAAAAACACTAGTTATACATTCATATGTATTTAGTTTTCATTATATATTTTTTTTTTTAATTTGTGTCTCAAGCTTGAAGAGAATGAAATCTCACCATCAGTATTGACCTGATAGAAAATAAGCCTTTATGATGTCTGGAGGTTATCGATGGCATAAAGGAAGGCTAAAACTATACAGAAATACCACAGAATTCAATTGTTCTTTCCTTACTGGAAAGGATAACAAGAAAGAAATATGTGGAAACTACTGATTATTGGACAGAAAGGAAAGAAAATGGTGAAAAAATATGATTCAGCTTTGAAGACAGAACACTTATTCATGGTCAAGACACAGGAATTTATCGGTATCATTTTACAAGATATTGGTAAAGCCACTCTGGAATACTTGAAACAGTTTCAGAAAATCATGATCCACAAGAATTTTAATCAAGCAAATGCAAAAGCAATATTTTAAGATTTTTAGACATTATATTTCAACTCGTTAAAATAAAGATATTAGAAGTTCTTGACCCAATTAGTTTTGTAAAATAAAGAGTAGGAAAGAATATGGTTTTCCCCTTTAGATATGCAGAGAAAAAGAAGACAACTAAACGAACATTTAAACTAAAGTGATAAAGTTAGGACAAGAAAAATAATCACACAAATTGGGTAGAAATGTTTTCACATGAAATTAAGACAAAATTTTTACTATTAGCTCAATGAAATCTAATACAAGTTTCTTAAACAGAGCAACCCATGAGATCTCTTCTGTTCTCCATGTTTTTTAACCTTGTTCCTGTGCGTATTTTTTTTGTTTGTTTTGTTTTGTTTTGTTTTTTTCCCTCGTGTTTCTTTCCAAAGCTAAAAAATAATGAAGCATTTGGGGTATTATGAGAAAATATTTTTGATAACAAATGTGCAACTGGATTATTGCCATTTAAAAACATATGGAAAACATGTCTAAATATACCTAGGAGGCTAGAAGTCCTGAAAAATTAAACCCATAAATATCTCAATAATACAAAATTCTAAATGGTATGTTAACAGTTTCTTTGTAGTATGTTCACTATATCTGTAATCCATTATAAAAATAAATAAATAAAATTCCTGATTTTTTTTAGCTTTTAAATTTATTTGTGTTTTCTTAGGCTTTAATACTTTGAACATGTTTTTCACAATGCTTCACACATATCTATATCAAAAAATCCACCATCCGGAATAAATTGTGGTTTTATTTATCGTAGTGTATTAGGGGTGCGTGGCAAGGTTCTGGTAGGAGGAGGAGATAGGTGGAGAAGCTGCTGGAAGTTTCCCCCATGTCTAACAGAGCCAATTCTAGCTGGCTCCAGAGTGGACCCACCACTGGTCAGGGCCTAACTCATCAGCAACGATAGTAACACCTCTGTAATAACAGATTTAAGAAGGAAAAATGTTATCACACAGAAAACTCTCAGAAGTGACAGAGTGCTGCAAAGCTGTTTGTAGTCTTAAGGAATTTCCTCAGCAAATGGGCTTTTATTCTCCAATAACAGATAGCTACAGTTTATGACATGTAATACATGGAATGTTCTGAGCATCATTTATGTGAAGCATTGATATTATCTAACAAAGAAAAATATTGCACCTCATAACATACATTTTAATCTATTACAATAATTTCAGGCAGCACTAGTTGGCATTAGTAAACTCCATTCATGTTTTTGTCATTGCAGTTTCCATAGAAACTAGTATTGCAAAAGAAAATTGAGAAACATGATTGAGAAACATGGAAGAAATGTAATTAGCAAAAATACAATTAACATGAACAAGTTGTAGTTTACCAACATTAGAGCCTCAAGACAGCGAGCAATCTGTGTGTAAAAATCCTATCAAAGTTAATGGCAGTTATGACAGACACAGCTGCATAAACTGCTTTGTCACATATGACAATAGATTATTTTGGGTACTGTAGTCAATTCAGATGTTATATTAGTGCAGTGCTATAAGAGAGAGTTTTGTTTGTTTTCCTCGGGAAGAAAAGGGAGAAATTATATCCCAGGGAAGAGAAAATATTTTTGCATTTTTACAGTCTGCACCTCTCAAATTTCTACTGTGTTTCCGGATGAATCGACTTTTCAGGAAAATATTATTATGATTTGTCTTCTTATTTAATCTTCTGTATTCTTATCCCTAAAATACACTTAATTTAAAACATTTCATTGCTGTTTCACTTCATTTAGTTGACATAATAGACATAAAACTTCTATTTAATATATGTTACAATGATGAAATAGCTCCCAGCTTTACAATAAAACCAGAAGTATTTATTGTATAATGGTAGCTCTTTGTATCACTGGCACTCGCACTAAAAATATCAATGGATTATTATTTAGAATCTGATATTATCAGATCTAAAAAAGAAAGAAAGAAAGAAAGAAAGAAAGAAAGAAAGAAAGAAAGAAAGAAAGAAAGAAAGAAAGAAAGAAAGAAAGAAAGAAAGAAAGAAAGAAAGAAAGAAAGAAAGAAAGAAAGAAAGAAAGAAAAAGGAAACTAACTAAAGAGCTTTTAAAAGGGAGGTGATGATGTACAGTGTAATCGTAGTTATATTATGCAGGGATCATTGCAGAACAAAGGAGATATATAAGACTGTAAATGTAGATTAATTCTGCAAGATTGTACTGAAAGACACTGATT
Source organism: Serilophus lunatus (assembly GCA_013399895.1). Taxonomy (NCBI): domain Eukaryota; kingdom Metazoa; phylum Chordata; class Aves; order Passeriformes; family Eurylaimidae; genus Serilophus; species Serilophus lunatus. The sequence continues at coordinate 205,792 of VXBA01003634.1, read as the reverse complement.
TCTCCTGGGATTGTTAAAAACACAGCAAAGCTGTACAGTTTTGTGCCCTGTTTTTTGGTATGGTGAAAAAATTCAAATAGCTTTTATAATTAATATTTTTTGAACACTATTACTGTATTTTCTCTTTGTTTTATTCATGCAGAATATCTAGAACAGGTAGAGCTCATTTTTTATGGAAAATGAGCAATTGAGTCAAGAGGAAAAATTCCTGAAGACAGGTGAATTTAATAATCAAGAAACAATTCTGTTCCAGTTGTAAAGCCAGACAGAGCTCTTTGAGCTAGTAAGAAAAAGCAAAAAGGAAATGACACTGTGCTTTTTCTTTGTTAATCTATGAAGCTGACAACCTTTTTGAATTTTAATGGTAATCAAGAAGTCACTCAGGATTGACATTAGTAAATTATTAGCCACTTGTTTTCAGAATTAACTTTTTTGAAAAAAAAAAAAACCCACATAATTTTTTATAAAGTTTTAGGAGGAATTTTCTTATCAGAGATGACAACAATATTTTAATTTAACTCTATTGATAGAGATTATAAGTGCAACTGTAGCACTGATTAGGAAAGGGATATTTAGTCATACTAATGAATATAACCAGATAAAGTACTGGGAAAATATGGCTTTGGTGGTACTTTCATTAATTGAAGATTGCCATAACAACTAAAGGCCTGCATTGAAAGACTGTTACACACACACACACACACACCCCCGAACCAAAAAACAACAGTTGTCCTCCATCACCAGTGTACTCATTTTTTGACTCTTTCACATGAAGTGCATACTCAAGAAGGATGAATTTACACTGAGAAACTATGAAAGTGAAAAGCACATGACATAAATCAAAGTAATGGCAACTACTATGAAGCATCTGCATGCTTCTCCAATGATCAGTGTAGTACCAGGTATTTCAATAATTAAAGACCTAATTTCAGTACTAAATTGACCTCCAGCAAGATATCTCTGCATGCCCAGTATATGTGCAGGTAAAAACAACATGAAAGATAAAGCCTTCATTATTATTTATGCTATGCCAGAGATCCATTTGTGCAGAAAATTTCATCTTGTGTTTCCAGCTTTGTTTCTCCTATAATAGAATTCTAATTAGAAATCTGAGAATTATTATTAGAATTATTAAAATTCTTTTTTTTTCTTTTGAAGCAATAAATGATATGCCAAGTATATGCACAGTTAAAGATTAACTTCATCGAAAATTTTTTGAAAGATTACTGATTTTCAAGAAAGAACACATAAGAGGATGTTTTTTAGAAATGTTTTCTGAGCATAATGTCTTGCTTAAAATAAAACACCATTATTTAAACAGAAACTGCATTAAATAATTCAGTGAAAGTCACTTATGGAGCAGGCTGATGTTTGTGGTGATCAGTATGTAAATATATTTAGGAAGCTGTTGTACAAGAACCCAAAGACCAAAACAACAGATTGATGGTATTGGATATGCTAAATTTGTGTGTTATGGAAAGAGAAAAATTACAAAAGTTTGTCATTTTTATATACGCATATTATACATATATAAATTGTACATATTTTATATATTACATATATTTATATACATATATTGCAATTTTATTTACATATATATAAATTATAATTTACCCATAGAAAAGTGGATATGTTGTTCAAAATCACTCCCAAGTTCAGCTATTTAACAACTTAAATGCTATGAGTAAGTAAAAGTACCATCATATATATTAATAAAAAAATAGATAAATTCAACCATCTACATCCACATGCACATGCTTATATGGTTGCATATACATCTTATTAGGAGTTGTATAAACACACATTATCTTCTATTACTGCAAAGTTTAAACATATATTACAAGTACTGTTGTTGAACAACAATATCTTTTTCAACTTTTGCCTTCCTTAGTAATGCGTCTAGAATTTGTTTTATATAGTTCTGAAGAAAAAAAAAATAAATTTGTAAAATAACAAAAAGGGAATGAAAAAGCATTCTCAGTCCTCAGATATAGATGGAATCAGTTTTTAGACAACAGCTTCAAAAACAGTCCTTCCAAACCACAACTTTATGCATTCTTGAGTGTTTGGGTTCCAACACTCAAACAATAGGGGAAAGGTATAAATTCATGTACAAATGTTCCTAGTAAGGTGATGCAAATTCAAGGAGAAAAGTTTTCAGCATTTGAAAATTTCTTTAATCATCTAAGTGGAAAAAAAATAAAAATCTCTCACTTAAAATCATAACAGAATGGCAGTTAAAAAGAGTTTATGAGGAACATAGAACCTCAACTCCTATTTCATATGTCAAAAAAAAAACAACAAACAACACAAAACAAAAAAACTTGTCTAAATGTTCTCCTGCTGTTATTTTTTCAGTTTCTGTACCCAATATTCCTTTATGTCCCCTTATCACTTTGTGAGAGGCCTTCTTGAAAAACTGGCTTTTACTCTGCACTATGTGTAGATGAGATGTAAGTAATTCAGAGACGTTAAGTGTATAAAAACTTTCATACTTATAAATCTTGCTGCTATTTTTCCAAAATGTCAGTGGGAATCTGCCTAGATCTGATACAATGTGCTGTACAGTCTTGAAAAATTGGGATTTGGTATTCTCTTGGGGAAAAACTTGGAAATATCTAGAGGTTACAAATGCTCTTATAAAATGTCTATGGGACTTTGTCTACTTTCTTTTTTCCCATTTACCTGACTCTGGTTCCTAAATCTATCCTTGTTTTCATTGTTCAACCTTTTAAGAAAATATGTAACCATTTCCCTGCCTTATCATCTTCTCAGGTTCTTGTTCCTTAAATTTTGGCAGTTTTCAAATCTGTAGAACTTACTTCTAATCAGAAATCTCTAAGAAAACCAGCTATGAGTTAAACAAATAAGATTGTATTTTTAGAATTTGCTGCCTGCTTACTGGAATACAAAAGTCAAACCCCAAAATTATATTTTTAAATAATTTGAACAATTTTCCAGTAATATTTTATAAATCACATTCTTTTAATGGTTTGAACTATTTAATATTTATGTGAATTTCAGGCAGCTTACTTAGAAAATAATTCAGTGTATTTAATCAAGACATGCAGACATTTACTCATTCAATCAAATTTATTTCGCAAAATGTCTGAATAAAGTGCCGTGAAATTTTGGTTTTCTTCTACAAAAATTAAAACATACTCCTTCTTGGGATGTGGTGAGAGAGAATAAAAAGAACACTTAAGAACTATCTCTGTCTTCACCACAGATGAATAGAAATTTGAAAAATTATTGGTCAATTTTTATCAACAAAGAGACGAAAAGTTGCTTGGCTTTGGTGTAAAGGCAAATATAAAAAAAAGTTCAAAGTGTTTAATATGCATACAATATTTGCATATATATATATATTTATGAAGAAAACATAAGATTTTATTTTGAGAACAATTCTAGGAATCTTTAATCCAGTTTTACACAGCCTATCTATGAGATCAGAAAGGAAAATGGAGATATAAATATGAGCAATCTATGCTCAGGGTCACATGTCAAACTGCTCTTAAGAACAATAGTTATAGCTTCTGAGTCTTACAAACTATGCAACACTAAGTGTCATCACAAGAACAAAATTAATGAAAAATTACTGAGATTGCCAAAACAGAAGCTGGAATCATTCAATCTTTATAAATTCTGAAAAAGAAGGTAACTTTATTTGTGGCTATGGGGCTGAGAAAAAAAAAAAAAATCTGTGCTTCCTATATGCTTTAGTTTGGCCAATGAAGACCAACAATTCAAGCATTATACATTTCACACCTAAGTGAATAAAACATCTAGGTGAAAAGTTGTTTATCAATAAAGTTTAATCTGTTTTCAATACTTTTCAAAGCTCAATGAAATGTAATTACTGTGAAAACCACTATGAATAAACATTTTACCTTTATATACCCATGCATAGTATGCACTCCTATATAGTCACACCTGCATATTACACACAGAATTGCACACAGAATTAACAAGGTTGGAAATGACCACAAAAGTCATCAAGTCCAACCTTTTACCTAACTTTAACCCTAACCCTAACCCTATCCTTAACCCTAACCCTAACCAACACCAGTCTAACATCTAAGCCATCTAAACCATCTAAATCCTGTCACTAAGTTCACCATCCAACCTATCCATATTGATATATATATATGCATATCCATATTGAATGATGGGTACACATGAAAAACCCCCACAAAAATGAAATTCTGTCATCAAAAAGGTCACAAATTTCATACATAAGAGTTGGAGATTTTAGTTTTTAAATTTACATTATTGTAGAAGTTAAGACAAGGTAAAAAAGTGAGATGTGGATGATGATTCTGGCACCTCTTTGGTCTGATGGTCTCATACTGCACAAAAAGTCTCATTAACTATCAATAAAGAGTTCTAAGATGGCAAAAGGCAGGACTTATATATGTGCCCTTGTAATATCCAACTCCTTTCACAGAAATAGCATTTCAATGTTACAGTGATTATGTAAGACGAGCATATGGCTCATTCAGTATAGGTCTGCAGTTGCAGGAGTTTGGTGGCTTTTTATACAAAAGGTGATGTTCAAGCTAGAAACTAATAACTTGGAATTTTGGCTTAAGGAATGTTTAAATCAACATCTCTGTAGCTTTAATATTTTAAAGATAAATATGTTTTATGTTTATCTATATAGTGATAATAGTTTTTAGTCTAACTGGACCTAGGTAAATACAAATAGATTGAATGGAAACATCCCTTACAACAAATTCTACATCAATTCACAAATAATTATGCTTACTGACTAATTTTAGACTTTTTCTTATGTCTCTGTTGGAAAGCAAATTTTTACAGATGCTATTCAAGGAGAGATACAGAACAATGTAAGGTATAATTGTTTAAATTGTCATGTAGTTGCTTTCAGATAGGTATTTTAATTGGAAAAATTTTTGATGATTCTCTATATATTCCAAAGTGACTTTCATTTATCATAGAATTCTATAGTCATCTGTTCATGTATTTGCTAGCCACAGCTTGGTAACACATAATATTAATATTGTTATGTTATTGCTCTACTTACGTAGCTTCTGGATGACTGCTACATAGTTTCCTGATGGATTGTTTTGTTAAGAAATTCACAGATCAGATAAAGGAGACCTGATAAAGCAGTGGGAGCACAATAAATTACTCCTGCTGAAATATTTTACTTTTTTAATAGAACCCATTGTGTTTGGAAAAAAGTGGAACTATGTAAAATATAATGTTTGTGGTTGGAGAAAGATATCCTAAGTTTGAATCTTTTTCTCAAGGAAAAATTAGCCTAAGAACCCTTGATTTTTATGACTTAGTTAAAAATTTATTCATTATGGTTTATTTCCTCATTCACAGTTATGAAAAAAGTTGTGGGGAAACATCAAATAGACATAATTTTGCCAACAATTTCAACATTTTTGTGACACTGAATTTCTTTAGAAGACTGGCTGTTGAAACAAAAATGCTCTTAACTGGCACAAATGTTTTTGTACTTGAAGATAAGCCTAGATTTTCTAGTGAAAGGACATAGAGGATTCAATTTCTCTGGGCACAGAACCAAGGCATATTTAAATTACATTACATTATTTAACCCTTATTTACTGAGATTTGTGTGCTGTAAGTTTTGACAATGGTAAAACTTACACTGAAGCGCTGCCTTCACTTGAAACTCCTATATAAGCTGATCACTCCATCCATTGCCTTTAAAAGTATCATTTCCTCCGGCTGTATCAGGATCTATAAAACTGTAAGATTTTATGATATATGGCCACAAGGTCCCTCTGGATTCTTTAACAAATACAGTTTTGTTAACAAAAAGCAGATGTGCCGCAACAAATACACCTGCCAAATGTTGGAACCACTCAGCGTTGCTTAAAATAGGTGTTTCATCCCTGAGCAATTTGACGTGTGCATCCTGCTGTGCTCTCCTGAATTTTCAGTTTAAATTGTCTTGTTTCCGACCATATGTAATGCACTCACTCCTTTCTGCTGGCATGCTGCTGTGACTTCTCACAGGAAAGGCTTTGGAACCTGCAGGACACATTTAAGCTTTTCAATGAATTTTTCCAGTAATGACATGTGGGTGCCAGCATTTTCTCCTGCCCTTTTTAAGAAGCAGTCTCTTGTTTAGACTCACTGCTGATTTCACTTTTAGCTGTGGACCCTCTGGTGAGCATGGAGTCAACACCCTGTTCTTCATATTGTCTCTTTTCACAGACACACTTTCTGGAGGTTCACAGCAGTAATTATTTTACCTTCTTTCTTGGTCCTAGTGTAAATCTCAATGCAAATGAATTATGACATTCAAATATGGAGCTCTTTCTGGTTTGACAATGGAATTGCCTATAATGTTTGTCATAGATTTTAATCTAACAGAACTCAATGAGAGCGAAAAAAAAAAATCTCTGGGGGAGAAAAAACAAAAAATATCAGGTATCTTTTAGTGGTTTGATAAATTGAACAGAATAAATTTGCAGTTGTTTTAACATGGTGACATCCATTAAATCTAAATTTTCTGGAAACAGAAGTCTGAGGTGTCCTTCTCTTGCCAAAGAAATTCTGGTTAATATTTGCTGTGGAATACTCCCCTCCATAATCATATCTGCTTAGCTGAAGAATCCTTCTCTGACTCATAAGTACCCCAAAACCTACTCAAGTGGCACTTCAATAGTGAAGTTTCATGGGCTCCCAGAACAGAGAATCAGTATCACCTCTGTCACACAGACTCTTAATTATTAGAAGAGATATATAAAAAAATGGATGATTTTGTTCCATTAAACTACGGTTAAATAATATTTGATTTAATAGAAAAAGAAATAAAAGGATAAGTCAGTTCAGTGCTAGGTTATGCTGTTAGGTTTTCTTTTTCTGTTTTGGTCTCCCAGCTATGTTAGTAAGCTGACAATTTAGAATGTTTTTATACAGTTAATTTATAAAAATGAGACAGAAACTGTTCTCTGGCACTGAGGCAAAATGGCCCTGACTACATCACAGCTCTTCTGCATGGGGCTAGTTAGGTTTGTTTAGTAGAGAGCTAAACAGAGAAAACTCATAGAAAAATGAAGTAAGCTAATAAGTAAGCACTGATATTGGCTGCCTGTCCAATGGTATTGCTGACCCTCCTCTCTTTTACAGTTCATACATTTCATAGGCTGGCAGGTTTTAGGTACTAATGAGATCTTAATAATAAAAATAAAAAAGGATTTATAATGCATAAAATTATCGTCTTAGAGTTCTCTCACTCAGAAGGCTTGAGTGAAGATGGGATGAAGCATGGGATAAAGCTGTCTCAATTTACAGTAAAATTACCTAATTTTTATGGAATCCTTTCCATTTGGGGTCTTCTTCTCTGTTCATGGAAACTTTGTACTAGGACACCAGTAAGCAAAACATGTAGTCACTTTCTTCTCTTTTCATCAAATTTCAACCACTTTATTTTCGTATTGCTTCTTTTAAAGGTTATTCTTTACATAAACATCTCCTTAGAATTATAGGATTTAACGAGCTGCAAAATTTCTTATTAAACTCAGATACGGTATACCAGATGGTGAAATTAAGACATGAAATGCCTAGAATAAGTAGTACAGCTCCCGTATACACTGCGAGTTTTTGAAAGCCCTTTTTGGATATCTTGTTAAAGGTAGCTTTCATGCTATACAGACTATCATTTTTTAAAACAGGATGGAGTGTCTAATGGCATAATTTGGTTCTTCAGCTGTGCAATGACATTTAATCAACAGTGCTTCCCATAATAATGTCATAGAACTACAGATCTTAAATGCAATTACTAAGCTAAAATGCACTACCAATATAAAATATACAGGGTAGTTTAATTAGTTGATGTTCTGTGACCACAGATAACTGCAGCTTAGTGTTTTCTAGTTCATCTCAACATTCATCAAATTCATGCTTGAGTTCTGAAATGGTTATAAATGGTTATGTAGAAAGTGAAATGAGTGTAACATAAAATATATTTTCTGTTATCTTATGCAGAGTGGCATCTGAATTATTTTCACATTGATCCATATAGGTAAACGAAGGAGATAGTTGATGGATGAAACTGGAAATTCTCATACTAATTCAGTTTTCTCTAAAAATATCTTCGTTTGTCTCAATATTTTAGGTTAATAATTGTAAATTATAATAGCATGTGAGAAAATACAGGGTTATGGAGCTTAGACTCAGTGTCAGAGTACCTTCTTTAAAAAAGGCCAACATAGTGAAAGTTGCAATTTTTTACTTCTTGCCTGCAACTTGCTCTTATTCAGTGAAGATCCATGAACAGATTTTAGTAGAAAAAAAGTAGTGGCTTATAAGATCACTTATCTATAGTAAGTGTACTGATAAAGTACAGTCACATTTAAAGGAATATTATTTCAAAGACTTCTATTTCCCAGAGAAATTCTGTTTAAATGCAAGCCCAGTTCAGGATCTACCCTGATTATGATTATGTTGTTAACAATGAAGATGTATAACTTTTTTGCAGAGTAGGTTGGTGGGTTGTGTGTGTGCTTTTTTAATTATCATTTTAAATCAATAGAAAGAAGATAATCACTTTCTAATGCTAAGTATTATCTTCTACAGTTAGGAAGAAAAAGAAATCTGATTTGTTATACACAGTAAAATCCATGACTAAATGCTCTAGAATAGGGAGGAATACATCACAGGTTTGTTTGGCGTATGAGAAAATAAATTCTTGCATGAATGCCTAAAAGAAACAATGATGGCTTTGAAGGAATTTCCTTTCAGATACACTATGCTATGCAACTGAAGACTCGATTTTAGGATGCTGATGATTAATAGTGCCAGGTAAGGATTGTTCTGAAGAAAGATTCCTTTTTTAATGCTTGCCTGAACCAGTCATGCCAAAACTTAAGTTCGTCCACTTGCACTTTGTTTCAGCATTCAAACAACCTTACAGCTTTGGAACTCTGTAGCACCTTATTCAAGGGAATAATTCCGAGTAATTTCACACTTCTATGTTATTGAATTATTGAAACATATGTGTTAATTTGAAATGATCAGCTATCTATGGTGAAATATTCTGAATGGCAGAAAATGTAGAGATTTTCCTATCTGCTTTTGATTGATATGGTAAATGAAATTCCAGTTATCCATAAAAAAAAATAAAAATGTAACTATTAGTTAGTTTGGTTATTATTCTTGCATTGAATAAATATTTGTAAACCTGAGCCTTTCAAAGCAATATACCTTCTACAAAAATTAGGCTTAATATCTCTTCTATAAATGCCACAGTTTAATATTTAAAAGAAGCGGGCAGTGTGGCTAAATAATCAATCCTTATCACTCCAATTGGTTGATTCTGCCATGTCTAGTTTCAAAAATGAGTCAATAACAAGATATAAACAATTAATAATTACAAATTAAAAAATTAAAATATAAACAACAGCTGGCAAGACCCAAGCTGAGCACTGCAGTCAACATGCTGGACAGAAGGGATGCTGTCCAGAGGGACCTTGACAGACTTGAAAGATGCCTCTCTGTGAAAGTCATGAAGTTCAACAAGGGCTAGGGCAAGGTCCTGCACATGAGTCAGGGCAATCCTAAGCACAAATATAGAATGGGTGCAGCCCAACTGAATCTTGGATTGCATCAAAAGCAGTGTGACCAACAGGTCAAGGGATATGATTTTTCCCCTGCCCTCCAATTTCATGAGAACCCTTCGGAGTGCTGCGCCCAATTCTGGGACTCCCAACATAAAACCTGTTGGAATGAGTCTAGAAGAGGAGCAGAAATATGATTAGAGGGCTGGAGTAGCTCTCCTATAAAACCAGTATTTCCAGCGAGCCCCTATGGCAACATTCCAGTACATAAAGGGAACTATAAGAAAGCTGAAGATGGACATTTAAGGGCATCTAGTGATAGGGCCAGGGGCAATGACTTTGAACTGAAAAAGATTTAAAAGGTTTAGATTTGACACAATGAAGAAAGTCTTTATTGTGAGGGTAGTGAGACATTGAAACACATTGCCCAAAGGAGATGTGGATGCCCTCCCCTTGAAGTATTCAAGGCAAGGTTGGATGAGTCTTTCAGAAATCTGGTCTAGTGGAAGGTCTACATGATCACAGCAGTGAGGTTGGAATTAAATGGTCTATGAGGTCCCTTCCAATGCAATCCATTCTGTGATTTTATGAATTAAGTTTTTTATGATACAAACAAGTATGAAAGTAAATATTTATATAGCATGTAAAGTCTAGTTCAAAACATTCCTTACCAAGGACCTTCCAACCAAGCAGTTCCTAAGAGAAGAAGGAGAATTTTGCAACTTATTAAAGCAAAGAATTGTTTACTAGATAGGAAAATACAAAAAATTTTTCCACTGAGTAGTCATGGTGCCATCCACGGAAGGAAAATAACCTATATTCTAATTAAGAAGATGACATGAATGTCTTGTACCCAAGAATGAAATAGAGACCATTTTGCAATCAAAAATTAAAGTGGTCTAGACAGTCCAGATATCTTAAAAAGGGCAGTTTGGCCCCAATAGCTATCATACTCTGTCAAAAAAAAAAAAAAAAAAAAGATCACCAAAAGGTCTTAAATGCTCACTTCTTTTTTTCCTGGGGAAAGCAACAGCTAGTCAGTTGTATGAGGGAAAGAGAGATTTCAGATGTATCCTCAGTAGAAATAAGTTAGGCTTATTTTTAATTTTAATGCTAAATATATGTTTATTTAAGGTGTCAGAAATAAGTCATTTTTACACTTAACTGGACATATGTAAGGCATGACTTCATATCTGCACAATAGTGTAATGAACATTTGTATGTTTTCGATATCTGGGACACTATAAAAGAGTTGAAGCTCTCAACACATCTTCATTTTAATCAAAGCATTGATTAACTGAATCTGCTGCTTATCTGTATGGCACAAGAGAAAGTTGCACTTACAGGGTCAAAGGAAGCAGAAAATATTTTCCAGAGACTATGAGAGATATCACTGAATCTCTGGAGCAAAATAAAAAAATCAAGAATAAAAATTGAAACCTTGAGGAATACAATAGAGACATGTTATTAGACATTAGAATTTATTCCTGGAAGATATTAATAATATAAGAAGGAATTTTGACTGAAATGATATGCACTTTCTATGCAGTCACTGTGTTATTTAAATTCTACTTCTTTTTAAGGCATGAAGCAAAAGTGCAAAGAATACTTTATAAAAATAAATTAAAAAAATCAAGATATTTGCATGCAGCATTTTTTTAAATTTAAGATATATGCATGTTATTAAAGGAACCAAATATGGCATTTTTAGTACTATCTATAGAAATATTCAAGGAAAATGCTATAAATGTCGGTATAGCTTTTAAAAGACAATAAATACGTGACATTTTGAGTTGTTTTTTGTTTGTTTGTTTGTGTTTTTTTAACAGAGACTTGGCAGAAAGAAGAGAAATATTATAAATAGGAATTATAAGATCTTTCCACTTGGTTGTTCCACATTTCTGCACAATTCATTTCAGGCATATGAGAGGTAACGCAGATAAAAACTGGAGGTGTTGGAAGATTTAACCTTTTTTTTAAAATTTTTTGTATGTTTGGATTTTTGCATTTTCTCTAACTAAATGACTGCATATTGACATCTGTATCATCATAAAAGGGCATATATAAAATATTAACTAAATATCTTTGAATTATTGAGGGTACTGAAACTGTCTCATTTCAGATTTGTTTGTATTCTTTATATACTTCAGAGTCAGGTATCTGTAGCTTTTTTGGGAGATGTATTTCATGGATTATTAATTATGCAATGCGTTTTGAAGAACTGGTGCAGTGAGAATGGATGGAACTCCTTTTCTGTGAAAATCTAAACACCCTTGGGGTGATCCATAGAATTAATTTCAAATTAAATCTTGGAAGAAAATGAGATAAGTTCTCCACTTCTCTAGGTTATAAAAAAACTATTAACAAACTTTAGTTTTGTTAAAAAAAATAATAATGGAGCTCCATTTCCACAACATTAAATTTTTAAATCATTAAATTGTAAGAGCATGCAAAATTCCTTCACCTACCCTGTTCAGAACCCATCACAATGGTACAATTTAAATCAAGAAGCGTTTGGGAATAAGTTTTTATAATGCTGTGGTTAGATGAGGAATTAGAAATCCATCTTTGAAGCTTTGTATTTAAAATCAGTGGCGTCAGTCTGTAGCAAATAACTGTTTGCATAGATCCACTAAACACTGGGAAGACACGCTGCAACCAAAGGTCTAACTCTGAAGACTGAAAAAAATAGAATAAGATACAAATGCCACAAAACAATTCTGGAAAACAGGAAGTGGACTTTTTCAACTCCATAATTGCTAACAAAGCCAGATGCATATTTACCCAACCTGTTTTCTAAATTAATAGTAATCACTAAATTAGCCAATTTCTTTTTTTTTTTTTTCACAATATTAATTTTCTTTATCAGTTCTTATACTTTCAATTTAAGCCTTGTAAACAGAAGAGAGTAGTACCACTTTTCTATACCATAGAATGAGAATACCATCAAGATTTGTAAGGTGACCTGAAATACGCTGGGTATGGAAAATAAGTTTTAGAATTATTAGAACTACCCTTAAGAACTATACTGCTGCTCAAACTGTGTTTAAGATCTGAAAACTTATCTAATTTTGTATAACGCTGTGAGCTGTTCTTAGTCACCACTTTCATAAAGAAATTAGGGGGAAAGAGGAGAACCAGCATGTACCTGGGCCCGATGAAAGATTCACTAGTACTTGGCTGAACAGGTTAGATCAAGAACAACAGGTTTTGATGGGAAGGCAAGTCCCATCAAGACAAACATGCTAAAGTCACTTTTAAAGTGATTTTTTTTAATACTTTGTTCAGGTCTAGATGACAAAGAATAAAGCTAAAACAAGTGTGGCTGGTATCAAGAAATTGCAGTTTCGATTAAGCAATCTAGTTGGAAAATACAACAATAAAATTAATGTCTTCAAATTATTACAGTTAGATCTGGTTATATTATCTTTTGTTATAATAATTTTGGCCCTAAAATCTAATATTTTTGCTGAATGAAGTACACATTAATGTTTTCTCATTCTCTGACTACCCCTATAGTTAACCTTACCTTACTTAGAGGATAATTAATTTGCTTATAATCGTGCAATTTTTGTTGTCACCAATATAAATTAATTACAAAGCATTTTGTTACCATAGAGATAAATGCATAGTAATTTTCTGCCATTTTTATACTATTTCCTACAAAAACGGAAGTACATGATTTAAAATTGCCGGACTTGGTATCTAAAATCCTGAGATGACCTGTCTATTCTGTAATATCTAAGGTCAAAGTCTTTTGCATGTATGTACATATATACTAACTTCAGAGGCTAGGGGGAAAAAAACAAACCTCAACTAAACTTTAAATTCATGGAGTTTATAGTTGTGTTCCTTAATATGGCCTTCCTGAGCTCATATAAAAACATTTATATGATCAGGGAGTGGAAGTAAATGTCTTTAATTATGTGTTACTGGGTAATTAGTCCACTCCTGGGAGTACTAAAACTCTGCACAGTCATATCAGAAAGCCTATGAAAGTTTTGAATGAGGCTGATTACTACAATACAGACTTAGGCTAGACTGAGTTAATTCCTACAACATTATATAGTATATTCTTTGAGAATTTTAAATAGTTGTTTTAAAAGTAACCATTTAAAATTTTCAGGTTCCATTAGAGACATCTAAGTTATGAAATAAAAGATCTGACAATCACGGCTCCACTTGTTGCCTCTGGTGCACGTAAGCAAGCCTTTAAGTATAATGAACCCTCCAGCAGGCTGAGAATAGATTATTGCAACCAGGAAAAAAACAACATCCAAACAGATGTTCATGTCTGTGAATCTTATTCAAATTTTATGTAACATTTCCGTTTAAATATTAAAGAAGACTCTGGTACTTGTGAAATATTATATATGAGTTTCCTCTTTGAACAGTTTATCTTTCTCTCCAACATTTTAATAAAAGGAATCCACCCCAGCAGTTTGAGCTGCACATTCTTTGCAGCTTCTACAGAAGTATCAACTAAAACTATGGATTGCATAGAATTCATGGCATAGTGCAGTACTAGAAGAGATTTTTTAAATGAGACAAGTTTGAAATCAGTAGACCAGCAATATCTGGAAAAAAACATGATAGAGTTAATATATATTAGTTTTATTCCATAAGATCTATAGTAGCAAAAATCTTGCAGATTTTCAAAGATGTTTTTCATAGTTGAACATGAATTTATCATACTGCCTATTCTTTATTAACAAAAATAATAATAAAAAATTATGAACATTGTAAAAAATCTTCCGAATTTCCTATTTTACATATGTGGAACTACACCGTGTATTTTTAAAAAAGTTTTTAGAGCATGCACTATATATTTTTATGTTTGAACATACCTTTAAGTTTTGCAGAAGAGGGAAAGTCAATGGGGCTCTAGGTAAAGACCTTCTCCATGATAACAGTATGCGCTTTTTTCTGCATTTTTTTTCTGCAGTTGCTACCATGCTGATTCTTCAGCACCACTAACACTATTAACAAAATTGCTACAATGTCACTGTTGTCCTTTGCAGAATCTACATTCTTTTGTTCTCATTCTATGGAGATAACAGCAAAAAGAAAATGAAAAATATGTCTTAATCTGTTTTTTAAACTGTAATATAATCCCACTGCTCAGGAGTTTTTGAGCTCCTTGTCTACTGCAGGTTCAGCTGGAGCTAAAAATGTTCAGCATCTTCCTAAAGGCATTCAACACAGAAACTGAAAAAGGTGTCTTTAAATGCCTGTAATGCAGACTTCTACCCTTGTCACCATGGGCTCCTTCTCTACTGCAGATGCAGAAAGACAGAGACTTTTAAAGAGCAATTAATCTGATAGATCTTCGTTTTAGGATGACATGAATTATACCCCAAGGTGCTTATTTCTCCCTGTTGACAATGAAAGTAGTGTTGAATGGCTTGTTCAGGGAAATTTCATCAGTTTAATCCTGTATTTGGTATCTCAATGAAGAGTAGAAAAGTAAGAAAAGCACAAGAGCCAAGGGCAATAAACTAGAGTAAGATTCTGGCACTTTAAACCTCTTAGCTATTTCTCAGTAATGTAATTTGAAAAGGTTCTGTCTGTTTTTAAATACTAGTATCTTACAATTTCACATGACTCAGTCTATGTTATTCAGTGGAGGATAATGTGAAATCAGTGGAGTACTGTTCAATGGACATATTTATGCCTGACATGGATCTGTCTTCAATGAGCGGACTTCAGTCAGCTCAGAAGGACTTGAGACATGCAATCTGATCATCATTTCTTTGAGTCAATTACATTTGTTCAAACAATTAGTGACTTGGATTTCTATTACAGCATATTAGAGAGATAGGAAATAAACAATCTTGATGGACAAACACTGAAGTATGAATGATTTCCATGTAAATTAAAATTACATAGCTGAGAAGGAAATAACTACTCTGGAAAAATATTTGGCAGTTTGCCTGCTTATTTCAGCTATTCAGACAGCAAACTAGGGGGTCAAGGCATTTTAGAATTGCATCTGTAACTTTTCTTTGATGCTGAGTTTTTGGGAATTAGTAAATACTGCTTAAGGGTTAGTCTTGCGACTTTGCAATAATGCTGAAACTAGTGATGCTTGGTAGCACTGTCGCTAGGAAGACAGAAAATCTTGAACTTTCCAATTTAATTATATAAAGAATGTGATATCATTTATTTCACAGCAATCCTTTCAGCTGTTTCATTGCACATTTACATGGCCCTCAGGAGTAGCTATTTTATCTCACTAGTCAGACTATGAAAAAACATATCCTTAATTTTTCTGATGATAGTAGAAGCAAAAGACTAAAATGAAAAATTTCAATTATTGTGACTTTTTAAATCATAAAAAAAAAATAAAAAAAATGAACCAACTTTGTTGTAAGTGTAAAAAAGTGAGATGAGCAAAATAATATTAATTAACTGTAAGAAGGCTACCTACAACCTTGTGATCAAAGACACTAGTTCAGATAAGTAAAGAATTCTGTCTTAAAACAATGGAAGGGTAGTCACTAACACATTCCAGAGACTCAATTTGATCTGGTGTAACTTTCTGAAGTGAGCAGGCTAGACAGAACAAGCACAAAACTTATATTGGGTTGTATTTTCCTCAAGGAATCATCAATTCAACAACTTCCAATTACTAGCTTGGTTGCAACAAACTCTTTTTAGGCCTTTACAGGTTTCTAGGAAAGTATTTTTCCATAATTTCTGAAGATACAGTTTCTCAAAAGTCTCTCAAACTTTCCTGTTCTTTAAGATCCTTAGTATATCATTGTATTCCAATTTTATTTTCCCACCTAAAATTCACCACAATTTTTTTCTCTAGATGAACATATTCATCTACTTCAAGTCAAGAACATTCTCCTCTCCCTCTGCTCCATGCAGAGTGTAGGGGCTAGGACAAGGCAAACAGCACAGCACTCATTGCATCCTGATGCTCAGTTGTGTATTTTTTAACAAAACAGAACACGTAGTTCATGAAAATCTGCAGGTGAAACAGAAGATACCACTTGATAGTAATCCTCAAAGTAGGGGAAACATCTAGACTGGTGGCTGACAAATACTCGTACCCACGTTTCCTGGTCAATGTGCAAAACCTACACAAGGTGGATATGCAATTGTCTGTTTCAGTATGTGAACACGTCTTGAACTTTATACTTAGAGATTAGAACAAGACTGAAAGAATTAAGTCTAAGCTGTTTTTCAGAAATTGATTTTAGCATTAACGGTTGTCATTCTATTTACCACAGGCATCCTTGTATAGGGTGATATCTTTTTTCCATCTTACTGAATGCGTGGCATCCGAAGTATCCTGTGAAAAATAAGTTATGAATTACAACTATTTGTGATAGGGTAAAAGAGGTTCCTTGAATCTGTTTGGAAATGATGTAATTTAATTAATTGTTCCTTTCTTTATGTGGCATTAGTAAGGGAGATTCTCAGAATGAGACGAGAATTCCCAGTTACTTTTTCTACAACATTTATCATTTTAGATAAATTTAGATAAATTTTAGATAAATTTATCAGTTTAGATAAATGTATATTACAACTTTTTGCATATCATTATTAAGAAAAATACCCCTCTTCCATGTTCATTATGAGGGTATGCCTTTATATGCCAATATTTTTGATTTCCATCTCTGATTGTGCACTACTTATTTTCATATTTAATTTTTCCAATTATTTCCTCTTTTTTCCCCCTTATATTCAATATTTCAGCTGATAAGAAAGGTTTTTGGCACCAAAACCTCCTCTTAATCACAAGAGTATCATTAGAAGCATGTATGTAAATATATAATTTTATCCTGAATGCTTTTAATGCTTATTTTAACTATTTCTTTGTTAAATCAATCATTTCTAGAAGCAGAAAGCTAAACCTACTGAACATTAACAAGACATTCCTGAACTATGGTGGAATATATAACAAATGAGAATTATTTAGTTATTATTATTTAGTTATTATTTAAAGAAGCAAAGTGAGATGCACTAGTTAGTGCCATAAAAGCTGCAATGAATATAAATTGAATAATAGATATTGAAGCATAGGTTTTTTGTCATTATTTTAATGTCTGCTGCTTCAAGCAACAACATGTATTGTAATGAGTGACATGCTATTCACAGTTGACCAAGGTGTAGTCAAGAAACAATACTAGAAAAATTCAGTTTGATTAGAAATGTTTAGAGTTTGTAAAAATGTTGCATGGGAAATACCTTAATCAAGTATAAGAAAAAGATTAACACTATTAGAAAGATTACTAATTAATATAAATCTAATAAGTATTTAGATTATCAATATTTGTTTACAGATGTTTTATAACAGTTATCATACTCAAGGCCCAGTCGTCTATTCCTACTGATGTATAACATAAAACTTCTATTGAAATCACAGAGTATTATTCATCCCTGAATCCCAGATATTTACTTTACATTGCACCACTTCAGTAACAGATCCAGTGAAACAATATTTGAGATGGAAAACTAACAAAATTGTTTTGGTTGGAGGAGTCCTCTAAAATTCTACTTCCATCTTAAAAATTTTGTCAGAAAAATTAGTAACCAGGTACAAAATAAACAGCTAAAATTCACCATAATTCACTCATGTCCAGGCCATGTGTATTTTCTTTTACAGTGTTTGCATTTTCTGATTTCTCTTTGAACTTGACTTTTTTTTTGTTTTGATTTTTTTCTTGTTTTTCATGCTCTTGAATTTAAAACAAAAAGAAATGAAACTTGGTTAGAAACAGAACGCCCTAGATTCCTTGTTATTGTTTAGTCTTCTGGAATCTCCTTCCATGTTAATTTTGCTAAGATTATCCTTTGCATATTTAAAGCTTTTCTGTACAGTACATTTTGGCCACACATTTTTTATTGAAACTGATGTACACTTACTCTTGCATACACAACCTCATTTTCTCAGTGATCATTCAGGGGTAATTATTGTCACATTTAGTCTGCTTGTTGCAGTTTTCGAGAAAAAAAATCAAACCTACTAAAAAAGAGATGATCATAGGATAGCACTGATTTTCACCCCATATTTGAGATACTCTAATTCTAAAAATTAACAAAAGATATTTTTGTGTTTTTTTATAATTGTTATTGTCAGAATTATACCTTTGATTTCTTTGTCTTTTTGTGGGACATTTGACACATTCCATTTAAAAGCACTTCTGAATGAGATAGAAGAGAAGGATCCAGAAGAGAGACATCTAGATTTTCTATTAAAAAATGTAGTCCTTCTTTCTTTGTCATTTTGCTCAAAGTCAGGATAAAAATTTATCTTAATTGAGAATCTCAAGTGAAAGCAAACTCTTGCAAAAGCTCAGAAACAAGTGTAACTCTTTTTGAGCTGAGGACAAGATTTTTCTGCATCCCATCCTTTGCAACCTAATTTTAGGTACTCAATATAAGTATTCACTATATTCTTGGAGCACAGTGAAAAGCTGGGCTTCTTCTAGGAGGTTTGTGATCATTATTCTAATGCCTAAAACCTTTAGTGGTCTTACACGCTGTATTCACTTTTATTGTCAAATGTATGAAAGAAATATAACTGCAGTCTCTTCCCTTCCATGTTAAATCTCATCTTGTTGTTTCAAAACATTAAGTTCTTCTCTAATTCTCTGACCCAAATTAGCACAATTAACTCTTAAAAATAGAAAAAGTGAATACATAAAGTGTGTGAGATGTTGATAGCTAGAAGAACAAAAATGTAGCAGGAAAAACAAAGTGTAAAATATTCAACCATTTTCATAGAGTATGTTTTTGAGTGCCGTTATTTTTCTGGCAATTTTAAATATTTATTAGATATATTGTGAATTACTTAAATACTAACTATTTTTCATGCATTACATTAGTATGTACTCTACAGAGACAGTGTCCTATTTTCTTTTATGTGATGCTTCATACATGGCACCCCTTCCTTAAAAAACAAACAAACAAATAAACAAACAATTATTTACATCCTGAAATTCTGCTATCAGGAAATTTTGATTATGAATTTATGAACAGCATTTTCCAAAGAAGTGTCTAAATCTATGCATCAGCAAGAGCACATAAAGAATTCCAATGTGAAATAAAGCCACGAAGACTAGTTTCATGTTGTGAGTATTTTTTTTTTTCAAATGTAATACTGCCACTGAGGCAGTATCTTAGAATTTATTTTTTTTCTGAACATTGGCATGACTACAAAACTGATATAGATCAGATGCTCAAAATTCTGCATAAAGTCTATTCTTCATGAAATTTCAAATGAACAAAAATTGTCTGCAATATTGCACATTTTGTAAATTGTTATAGCTAGTGTTTAAAACAATGTTAATGCCTCTTATGCTGCTGTGTGCTGCACTGGATTTTATCACTGTCCCAATAACACAACTGGAATTAGGAAGTATATGGAGAATAGGGAGTTCTCAGGAAAAGGCTTCATTTTGGGTAAAAAAAGTGAATAATTTTATATCATAGAGACATGGAAGATCATAGGATATCATCACTTTGAGCAGCCAATAAGTACTGTTAATTTCTATTTTTTAACAATAGATGATGATGGGTTTTTCTGTTCTTTCAAAAAGATTTTTATTTTTCCAGATTACTTTCCTGTTCTTTTACTTAGAATAACCAATGGCAGACAGTCATTTTTACTTTCTGAGGATATTCTCAACATTCCCTAGACTATTTTCCACCTTTCCAGGCTATAAATTAACATTACACCTCAGTGCTTTTGCACTTATTGACAGCATCTCAAGATGGTTCCAGTTTCTAGGACGTTTCTAGCTGTGCTTCGAATATGCCAACTGTTCTATGCAGCAATCTTGAACATGTGTCAGGTATCTACACATGGAGCATTTAATTTCCTCCTGCAAGAGGAACTGTTTCCCAGCTCCCAAGTTCACAATATAGCTTGGATTTTTCTCATCTCTATTCTATCTACCATAGACAATCTTTATGCCATTGTGTCCTGTATTCAGTGAAAAGAAGAACTTACTAGTTTTCTAGGAAGAACTGATTCAAATAACATTCTCATTTAGTATTAAAATCATAGAAAATAGCCGGGAAGAATAATATTTTTCGATTTAAGTAACACCATGAAGCACCTGAAAATGCACCTGAAATACTGCTTAGCAGTAATAGGTTATAAAATATTGCAAAATAAGATAGAAAGTAGAAATTAGACTATAAAATATGGAGGAATGCATCTTGAAATGTGATCACAATCCAGGCAGTGATCTCTGCAAGGTAGAATGATATACATATGAAATAAAAATGAGGGTTATATATAGAAAAGCTATTAAAAATCCACTTACAATTCTTTTGATAAAGATAGGGGAAAAGGCTTTGGTATTTCTTTTATTTTACTGTAATAAATAACTTTAAGTATATGCCAGACTTTAATGAAAAGGTATTAAATTTCTCCTGTGGGCAGCATTGTTCAATAATCATCTGCTAAAGAGTATCTTTTTCTATCTTAGTCTCTGTCAAAGTTAAGATATTTGGCTAGATAAACTACTGGTCTGATCCATTATTGCAATTCCTATATTCCTATGGCTTTTTATTTCCTTGGTAACAATTACTTTGAACTGGATAATACAATCTAATGTCTACTTCCCCTGTTATTTGGAATGAATAATACTCACTATAATAAGAAAACCTTACAAAGAGCTTTTACTTCTGAGTAGTGAAATGATGCACTGACATTTTCAATAGTGAATAGATTTCACAACTGACACATTAATAGCCTTTAAATGGAGAAAGGTCTGGTTGTACATCTTCAAAAAGCTTCTGAAGTTAAGTCTTTCCAGTAGGAAGACTTATTTCTTTTTAATATTATATATTGCTAAAATATATGATTCAGGTCCTGCTTTTCTTCTGTTGTATTTTGAGGTTTGGATTATTTTTTTTTTAATTTCAAAATTCTGTGTTAAAATTTATATTTATACATATATTTAAGTTGATATTTTAAAAGTACTATGCAACTGAGGCTACCATTAAAAGTTCCACATCTTAGCTGTCTCATGAGGCATAGGTTTTTGTGAGGTTTGTAAGTATATTAGTGCATAACATGAAAGATGTTATAGATAACAATTTGGACATGGTTCTGCCCATTTCCAGAAGATATTCATTACTGATGCTTCACTAAATAGTGACACCACAGTATTTCTGAACCATGGAACAGAGTATCCTATTTTGTGAGAATATTATGCCTAAAAATTACACCACCACCCCACCACCCCCCATCTACATAATTTTGTCCCACAAACCTCTAGTGGGATCTTGGACTGATGTCAGTGTCTTTACTAAAGATTACAATTTGTATTTCAAATAGGTCATCAAATTACATTCAAGCATTAACTTCCATCTGTCTGTGATATGAGACACATTTAAATTCAGAAATACAGACTCTATAGCTGATATTAATCCCCTAAACTGTTCAATATCACTAAATTAAATTAGATCTTTTCAGAAGCAGAGTAATTAAATCAAAATCCTTATGTCATGCCATTGTAACATAACTTGCTTCTTAACAGAATACCTTTGATAAGACATTTTTGATTTTTTTTTTTGTAAGTAATTATAGACTTGTTGCTTTTATAGAAGCAACTGTAGTAGAACAAATAAATCTACAGTCCAGCTGTAATACAACCAGTAACTCATAACAGCACCAGGAAAAATGCATAGGAAAATACTCAATATGAAATACATAAACTCAACATCATTAAACACAAATGAATCTTTAATTTTACTTGCAGGCTCCTTTATAAAAGATACCTTTATAAAAAGGACCAAAATCAGTATATTTGTAAATGCAAAAAATTGAGTAAAATTAGATATGTTAAACATGCTTGCACAGATTTAAATATTATTCCAGGCCGTAATTTTGTAGGACTAAAACAAAACCTGGTGATGTCATCCCAAGTGTTCCTTCATTTATATCTTGTTTGAATTGCTTAACTCTAGGTATTAGGGACAACTCTGATGCCAAAGAGATCTGCCTGAAATGATGTTACTGGAGCCATTTTTGGTGTCAGAAAACACTATAATTTGAGGCAATGAAGATCAAAACAATTTTGTGTCGGTTGTGGGTTTTTTCACTGTATTGTTTTAAAAAGGAAGTTAAATTCTGTTAAAGTATTTAAACGCATGTAAATGTAAAGATTGTAAAATTAAATTACATTTCTACAGGGACCTTTAATTATAGCATCAATGTGAAAAACAATCTGGCTTACAATACTCTTTATGTTCCAAACTGTCCTTTCATTCATGACCAGCTCTGTTCAATAAATTTACCATTTTGATTTTAATAAAAAATTGTTATACAGATATTTCAGTTACTTTAGTTCTAAAAATAATATTGCCAATACATATATATTTTTAATAAGTATATATAAAAGATAAAAATACAGGATCTTTTTTAGTGTTTTACAAAAGAAGAAAAAGGCCTTTTGTATCTCTTGAAACAACCATCTAAATTACTCCTTGAATTTGCTACCTTTTCTTCCATATCTGGAAAGACTAAATTATTTTCCACTGCAAAATTATAAAAGCATGGATTGGTACTCTCTTATTAATACAACCATTAAACAGCAGCTCTTATGTAGTGAATGACATTTCTGATGTCCTTTTTTGGTAGACAAATTAATAGATTGTGTGAATGTCTGAATCTCATCTGAATGTCTGTTTCTCTTCTGAATCCTCTTAGAAATACAGTGCAAACAGAATATTAAGTGAAAACTTATTTTGTTCTAAAGACCAGGTTTTATTAATTCAGAAATTAAAACCAAAGTGAAACGATCCACTTATCTTTTCTTCCAAACACTGTTTCCAAGTTTTTCAGAAATTCTTTTAAAAAACATATTTCTTGCTAACTATATTTAAATATTTCCTTTTGATTTTAGATACCAGATTCATATGTTTAACTATATTATAAATTAAAACCTTAAGTATTCTACACTCCTGATTTTTAAATGTCAGAATATTTCTGATTCTTCTGTATTTATTTTTCTCCAATTTATACTGTTTATATTTCAAAAAAGACCAGTTGGATTTTAAGTAAAAAATTGTATTCCTAAATTGATGCCCAAAGTGTTTGTAATAAAATATTCTGTTTCACTGAAATTACCATGGATTTTGAAAACATATGAAACAAACAAACATACAAACAAATCTAACTTGAAACATAATGGAATATAATAAAATGGTGGAAGTATGTAAAAAAAAGACTTTGGCTAGGAAATATTTTCCTATAGAAGCATGTTACATTAAATAATATTCAATTAAACAAAAGATATGCTTGTTCTTGTTACTGAATATTTTAACATCTCTCTCTGTTTTCTGTATCTTTGATCAAACAATTTTAGAGGCATAAAAATATGTGATAATATTCTAAAGACAAAATGGATTTATCAGATTTTTCTGTGCTTGACCTCTCCTAAGTTTAAAGAAGTAATTTTAATACATACTTCAGCCATATAAGAAAAGACAAAGTGTGAAACTGACTAAAGAAAAGAGAGAAAATTTGTACTTACAAAAATCATGGCAAAAATAAAATTAAGGCCCAGATATAACAAGACAGTAAGTGCAACTTCGACTGGAGCTGATGTGACTTACAACATGGCCTTAATTAATGTTAAAATAGCTCATTAACCTTTTCTTAGTCCCGGAGCAGCAGCTGAACAGCTGCTAGTTTTGTTGTCCTAGTGTATGGTCAATGCTAACAAAGGAAAGTGAGTTTCCTTCATGGGAATATCCTGAAAAGAATCCCTACCTGTGATTGTAGAAATTATGAATTTCATGCATGTTGTTATTTTCAACAACCATAACATTATCAAAAAGTGAAAAAGACAGACAAGAACAATTCTGACCATTTTCCTCTTAGACCAGATATAGGTTTTTGTCATATTCTTCTGTCGATCCCTCTGTTTTACAACATAATTGATCCAGCTCTCCCACAAGGTAGGTAATAAACATAATGGTAATGCTAATAATAGTACTGAAATCCTACTAATGTTCTAATAACAGCAATATTCTTTTAAAAGTCTTTTAAAACAAGAATAACAAATAAAGATACTGCGATGATCTGTATAACAGACTAGTTTCTCAGTCAGTATCTTCAAATGACTTGAAATGCTAAGTGCTGTTATGTAGAGGTCAGACCAGAAGTCTGAGAATTCCCTCTAGCTTAAAATTTGTTAGTGTATGAACCTGTGGTTGAACTCATGAAGAACTCTAGAAAAGGTAAAACTACAGAAAAAAAAAATAGTGAATGATGGAAAAGTTCACCATCAATTTCTCCACAAAGATTAGTTTTCAGGGATGACATCTGAAATTTAGTCACCAAAGAAAGACTGTTTCAAACATTGGGGCATATTTATCTGAGCTCCAAATATATATGTTGAAAATATAAACATTTTAGGAAAGCAGTCTCATTTACCAAACCTCTGAATGTAAACATAGCAGTGATGTTTTCTATTCCTTTCACTCAATTGACAGTTTAGTATTTATAGATTTTGAAATTTGAATCTGGTCAATTATTACAGACAGTATATTCGACTTTTTCTCACTAGTTTTTAATCAACACTTTTGAAAATACAAATCCATTATCTGTGATTAAAAAAAAAAAAAATGTCACAAGGATTACCCTAAGCAGTAATTAAGCAACTAAGAGAGAAGAAAAAGAGTTAAGATAGATGTTTACCATTAAGGGCAAAATATAGTACCCTTAAACTCTAAAACAGTTTAAAGAACTATTAGGGTTTTGTCCTGGAAGCCAAATCCATACCCCTTTGAAGTATGTATACATGCTATATAACATACCAAGAGACTGTAGAATAAAACTGTAGGATAGGCTTTACTGCTTGTTATTATTAAAGTCTGAGGGTTTTTTCCAGTTTCTTCAGGCAAATAATGTTGCCTGCATAAGGTTATCGACAGCCTGAAGTCACAAATTGTTTTAACCTTTGACTAAACCCAATTGATATGCTGCCATGAACAATGGAAAACAAAAGATAAAAATGTTACTTGGCCCTGCAGCTGAGTGTCTTTTTCCTAATGTTTGTTTTTCTGCCTCCTAAAATACAAAACCTTTAGGCTATATTTAATTTTCTAAAAAAAATTACTTTTTAAGTAAGGTAATGATGTGATGTGATGTGATGTGGCAGACTGAAATGTTATTGATGTCTTAAGCACTGTCAAAATCACAGAAAAACTTTTTGCCAAACTGCAATAAAACAACTGCCTGTTGGAAGCCACAGAAGCACCCCCTTTCTCCTATAAGCTTCCTGACCGGAATTTGGACTGTAATGGGGAACTTGAGATAAGACTATTTTCTAACCAGGTCTGAGGAGAAGTAAACAAGGCTCATTGATTGGTGGAGGAGAAAAATTTTGGGGGTGTGATGGTAAAATCTCTTCACACTAGAGTAAACCCCTACACTGGGAACACCTTGTACACACACGACATTCATATGAGAGGCAGCTGAGAAGGGGTCATAAACGATTATAGACCCCCAAAATGCCCCCTGATTCATCCCTGTGGCCTCCACAGAGAACTGCATGTGATCCAAGTGTTGCAGCAGAGCCTGGTTCCTGGCATCTCCTGAATGTATATTAATCCATTAATATATATTATTAATCTATGTCCCACTCTACAGGGACCCTCACCACTAAAGACCAGAAAAGGCCCATGGGACATCATCGGGTTCCACAGAGTGGTGATAGTTTTTCTAGTAATCTCTGTTTGTCACTGTCTCTCTTCCTCCCCGATCCCCTACATTTCCTGTTTCTCTCACTTTCTCTCTCTCTGCCTCATACTTACTGTTAAATAAAACCTGTACTATTGACTTTGGTATACAGTCTTGTTTGCACTTTAATTTGGGCAGAGACATTTCTAATAATTTTAATAATGTGATCATAACACCTACAAGACAGCATTGTGTCACCTAACTTTCTATGTACAGCATTATAGTGATCAGTGACAATTCCATACTCAAGTAATGAGTGCCTAGAGCATCTTTTGAAGCCGAATAGTCTAATTAGACAAAGTTGTCCTTGTAAGAAAGAAGATTGTTGATTTCAAAAGGATTTAGAAGTGCCCCTGAAGATAGAGAGAAATATTTTGGCTTCTTTAAAGTTCAATGCGAAACCTGAAAAAAATAGACATGTGTATCTTTTTTTAAAAAAAAAAAAAAAAAAATGTTACAGTTAAAACAAACAAACAAACAAACATACAAAAAGACAGAAAATTAAAACAATAACATAATACAGATTTAAGTGTTAGATTTGGAAAAGCTCCAGGGTTGAAGTGAAAATTCAAACAGATTAAATATCTGGAACTTAAGAAAGAGATCCCTGGTGTGATTCAGAGACACATATTTACAAAATCACATTCATCAGAGTTCCTCAGCTATGCAAGAAAATAAGATGAGCTTAGGGGATTTGCAGCTTTCTAAAGTCCTTATCAAAACTCTTTAATCAAAAGCCCTTAAGTAATTTATCTCTCTCTTCTGTACGGGGTACTCTAGACTCACATTAGAAAAATGGATTAGTGAAAAAGATTGTTTATATTTTCAGACATACATCTCTTTAAATTTCTCTTCCAAAAAAATACTTTTCAATGTCTATTACTGATTATTTATCATCTACAATTTGCTCTGTTTTAGAACAAAATAAACAAACAAAAAGAATCCTTATCATAAGACACTTCAAACCCAAAGCCTCAGTGTTATAAATAAAGGTTTTGCCATTGATTCATAAACTGGTGCAAACACAAGCATAAGTTAAGCAACAAAATTAAATAAATCTCAATCCCTCATACCTTGCAAATCTGTCTGCATGTAAGATTGTGGCCTACTGGGAAAATCTCTATTACAAATTTGAAGCAAAAGATAACTAAAGTGTTTCAAATTTTTTTGATTTTTAACTATTAACTCCCCACTCTCATCCCCACAAAACAAAACCAAATGAACAAACAAATCCAGAAAACTCACACACCAAAACACCTCCCTTTTTTGATATTTAAGGAAGAACGTTTGGCCGCAGCTTCAGCAAGAGTGAATTTGTCAGCTGTTTAGTAACAGGTCTTCTTCTGTAAATTAGAGTGTTTCTTCTTAGTCCAGGAAGGTCCTGCCTTCTTTGACTAACATTGCCTTAAACCAAGTCCATCTCTTGAGCTTGTTCAAGTACCTCTGTCCACTGTGAGTTTGAGCCATTTTGATTAGTATGTTCTATTAGAATTGCTTTGGGGCAGCAACAGTTCCCCTTAATATCCATTTACACCACCAGCAAAGCCAGAAAAATTAATTGGGAATTACTCTTCTGTATAATTTCTACACATATGTAAATACATATCACAATCAGTGTAAATTTATATATCTAAAATTAAAAAAAAAAAAAAAAAAAAAAAGGAAAATTACTACGACCTAAATAACACTTTAGGTCTGACAGCTCAAACTGAAGGTGCTATTGCAATACTGCCATGCAGCAACTGAATTTGGCCAACATGTTACCATGAAGATCTGATCCCACAGGCTCTTTAGTTAAATACTGGACATTATATAGAAAAAAAAAATCTTTATAAAGTAAGGAACTGAAGGGAAATGTATGAGTTCTCTGAATATGGAGCCTAAGGTACTCAGTACTTAATCAAGTTATCTAAGCCATTTTTAAGATGATAGCTTTATCTTCATACCTTCAAGTGTTGGACACTTGATACATAACTACATTGACTGGATAATCTTTTTTTTTTTTTTTCAAATGTTAGGAAAAATTATGTTTATTTTCTAGATATTCATGGTTAATTTCCTACCTGGAGTTGGCATATGATGTGTTCTTTTCACATGAATAGTGATGAAAATGTTTTTGAAAATGCTGATTACATGAGAAAGGCTCAAAAAAAGAGCAAATTTTACATGCAACATGTTGAAATGAAATTTTATTCAGCATTTTGCTCATTTGAAAAGATGGGAATAAATATTTAAATATGACAAATGATAGAATTTCTCAGAATGCTGACATGTGAAATGTGTCACTTTGGTTTATGTGTGAAGAAAATATTCATCTTCTGGCTAGAAAGACACTGTAGAATAAAGCTGAGGGGGTCCCAGCAAACATGAAGCTGAGGTTGACACAGCAATGCGTCCTTGTATCAAAGGTCGACAGCACTCTTCGGGACATTCAGAGGAGAACTGAATGTGGAGGGAGGTCACTTTTCTTCTCAAAATTGATGAGACATGTCAGGAGTTCAGGGTCAGGGATGGACTTCCCAGGGAGACAGTGAGTGAGTGCAGAGAAGAACCACAAAGATATTTAAAGGAATGGAGAATCTGTGCATGAGAATAGGCTGAGAGCTGGCACTGCTCAGACTGTAAAAGAGTAGGCTGGGAGGATATTATCAGTGCATATAAATACAGGTTGTAATAGAGTCAGACCCTTCCCAGATCTAGCCAATGAAAAGGTGCAATGAGCATGAACAAAAATACAGAAAATTCCACCTGAGCATAAGAAAAGTCTCTTTTACTGTGAGCGTGCTCAGACTGAAAAAGGCTGCTCAGAGAGTCTGTAGAGTTTCCATCCTACTCAAAACATTATAGGCAACAGCCCTGAAACAACCTGCTCTAAGCCAGCCCTGCTTTGAGGAGATGGTTGGACTACATCGTCTTCAGACATCCTTTCCATCCTCAGGTATTTTCTGATTCTCTGAAGGATTTCCAGGGTTTATCTAATTCCAGTTTTAATGCTGGAAGAACTTCACCCCTTAAGTCAATTAGCATGATGCTTTATGATAAAAGTAGGTACTCTATATGATATCTTTGCCATCTTATTCCTATCTTCCAATGTACTTTTGTTCTATCTGAGTTGACACCGTAACTACTATGTGTTTATCATGTAGTTCTATGGATGTCTGTAATATTTAAAAATGTTTTACTGGATTTGTATAAGTCCTTTACTACATGACATTATTCCAGACATGGAACATGCCTATACTTTTCATGTTACCATTATAAATGTTCTGTTTGATAGTGTACTACAAAAATTCATCAAACTGGGAGGATCCTTACTTATGTGCAATACATTTCTGAAGTTCTCTTTTTCACTCTGTGCAATGGAATAGCTCTCACCAAACTCCTTACTTTTGTATCCTATTCTAAAGTTTTCATATAGATTTAGAAATATATTAACTATTTGCCCAGTTACTCATTGGACTTTTCCGTAAAGTTTGTGGTGATTTACAACCCTTAGTGTTCTCATTTATTTGTTGCTTATTTAATGAATGTAACATTGCATATTTTTGATTTCACAGTCTTGTGTCACAACGTTTTAGTTATGGCCTCCCCTTCCTCAGGATTTTACTGTCCAGTTCTAACATAATATCTCATTTTCTTGGTGTCATGTCTTGGGTGAATTAGGAAGACGGAGTGAGATCAAGAATACATAGAGAGTTATAAGACACCCTTAAGTTTCTACTTAACTGCAAGAAATAAAATGATCTGGAAAAAAATAAAGATGTGGCTAAAATGAAAGAAAATGTTGGTCCTTGCAGTAACAATTTGTAACACATAACGAATTCCAACAAGGAAAAACTGTAACAGGGGCATGCCTGATGTAGATAAAAAGGAGTTGACCAAGCAGCCTCTGATGGCAAGATTTTCCCTGGCCACTTTCCAGGATGAGCCTCTAAGGGCTGAATAGTTTTTATTTTATCTAAAATAATGCCACTTCACAAGGATGACACATAATCTACTTCTGTTTCCTTTTCATTGCAGTGAACTTTGCACATATGCTGACAGCTGTGAAGTGAGTATGCAACAAATTCATACCCTGATCGTCTTGCAGACTGGTGACTTTGCAAGGTAAAAGTCAAAGCTAAATTAAAATTCTCTTGCTGAAATCTGAAGTCTGAAAGATAATAAAATCAACGATTTAATGATAAGATAGTGAAGAATATTAATATTATTTGATTTTGAAAAAGAAAAATATCATTAAGATAATTAAACACACATGGTCTGCAAAGGAATCAAAGCAATTTACAAAGAAAAAAATAAATAAAACCAAACAAACTTGTTATCTAGATCCTAGACTTCTCAAAGCTGGAAAAAGGAAAGAAAAAATATAGCTTTTGAGCTTTCTTCCCTTATTTCCATACTTTTCTGTCCCTTTTAGGACCTACACATAAATCATGATTTCAGTATCCTTTTTGTATTTTTTTGTTGATTTAGTTTTTTGTTTGTTTTGGTTTTGTTTGTTTGTTTTGGCTATATATATTATCTCTTTCTTTCTTAGTTATTTTACGGTATATGCTGCTAATGTGAGGTGACTAAACGACCTAATATCTGAATTCGTTATTTTTTTTAATGACAGAGCACAATTAAGCCTGAAAGCATTTAAGTGATATATCTTTGTAAAAATTCCAAATATAGACAAGTGATTTAACTGCAAAGAAATCATGACTTGGAAGAGGAAGCAGGAATACAAGAAATAGTTTAAGGATTCTAACGATTTTTGCGACTTTTTGCTGATTACAGCTGTTTTGAAATTGTAGGAGACATCCAGAACTTTTAATGAGTTTCTATATTAAGGGTATCACTTCGATTTAATGTTGGAATGAAAAGGCAAACGACTTCAAATAATGGTGAATGATCATAAGTCATTGTTCTTCCTAAGAAGCAAGTAGCATATGATCACTCCATGAATTTGAGAGGTCTTCAGATACCATATGCATTGGAGTAATTCAAAATCATGGATAATACCAAGGCAAGACCTGAATCTATAACTAGCTATTTTAGCAGACAACAAGTTTATATATAGCTTTCTGAGTCAGTGGACATAGTACTTCTCATATCTGAAGTGAAATATTTTCCTTGTCAGACTGCTATTTAGATATAGTATGAAAAGTTTATACTTAGATAGGAGTATACTCATATAATATGGACAAAATATTTTCAGAAATTCATTACCAAGAGTTATTGACCCCAGCTGAAATTAGGTTTATATGTGATGAGAATGATGAACCCATGGATTGTTTCTGACTCTTTGGAAATTTTGCATGAACATAGTGAAGTAATATCTCTTTTTCAAGCTGTTGTGGGACAGCACATACAGGATTGATTTTTCTTGATTATTGTTATATGACACTGACCTCTGTTCTTGTAAGAATGAAAGCACAAGTAATATTCAGTACAAGTTAATTTTTATGGGCTATTATATATATATATATTATAATACATATATATATAATATATATGGTTGTTTACTGTAATTGACACCCACGTAATAAACAGAATTTTAACATTCAGAAAGCATTAGGATCCAACTTGAAAAATCCCCCGAAGAGGTTAAACATAGTTCAGGTCATCAGTGAAAGTCATTAGCAAAACATAAGGTAAATTTGAATAGTATGGAGCCTTCTGCTTATGAAACTAAGGCAGGAAAAATAAACATTTCTGGAACTACACACAAGATTTCATGCACACTAAATAATCCTAAATTACAATTAATCTCTGAGAAAATCAAAAGGGAAATATTTCACTCAATGAGGACTCAGTCCAATAACAAATTAATGACATTTTCTACTCACAGTTGCAACAATAAAATTCTTGTTGAAAAGAAAATGTTGTATGGGTTTGTTTTTTTTTTTCATCTTTAAATAATGACTGGTGAATCCTTAAGTTACAGTATTTCTCCATACACCTTTGTGGAAACCACTCATTATCTTAAACTCAGATAATCCAGATTCTTCAAAACATTTTGTTAAATAAAAGACAAAAAGCATGCAATTGTTCTTTTTTTTTCTTGTGGTGTTCTGGGAAACACATAGATCACAAAATCACAGAAAATGTTGAGTTGGAAGGGACCCACGAAGATCATCGAGTCGAACTCTTAGCCTCACATAGGACCATCCCCTGAGTCACATCATGTGTCTCAGAGTATTGTCCAAATGCTTCTTGAATTCTGGCAGGCTTGGTGCTGTACCACTTCCCTGGGGAGCCTGTTCCAGTGCCCAACCACACTCTGGGTGAAAATTGTTTCCTAATATCTAACCTAAACCTCCCTTGACCTAGCTTCAGGTCATTCCCTTGGTTCCTGTCACTGGTCACCACAGAGAAGAGATTGATGCCTAAAACCAGAAGAAGAAAAAAACTTCCAAACAACTTTAATAGACATAAAAGAATGTGCAGGTTCTTTAATGAAGCTTCCAGATCCAAAGATGCACCCCAACAGCCCTTATCACCCCATATTTATAACAATCATCAATCCTTTCATCCTCCGTGTCATCCAACTAGCATTCTGTCTTACCTCTGCCATCCTCCTTGTAGCCTTCAACAAGTACTCTAGGTCCTCTATTTTGTCTTGTAACACTGTTTATCTCAAAAGGACAGTTAAACGTAGCTTCACAAATCATGGGAAAAGGCCTAACAAGAAGGCTTATGTGTGAAACAATACAGTGAAACTAAAATCCCAGAAATATGTGAAAAAATCCTCAAGGTCCCCAGTCTGATGCCACTCCATTCACTATTACCCTCTGTGCTAGACCTGTGAGCCAATTACTCACCCACTGCACGATGTGTTTATCCAGCTCAGTGCTGGACATTTTGTCCAGAATGATATTGTGAGACACAGTAACAAACGTTTTACTGAAATCAAAAAAGATTATGTCAACTGGCTTCCCGTGATCAGCTAGGTGGATTACCTAGTCATAGAAGAAAATCAGGTTTGATAAGCAGGACTCTCCTCTCATGAAACCGTGCTGGCTGTGACCAATGGCTGTGTTGTCTTTCAGGTGGTTTTTAATACCTTCAATGTGGTCTTGAAATTTACAAATCTTATCAAAGCCTTTTAAAATTGTTAGAATACCTGCAACAGGCATTAAACCCCTTATTTCTATTTGTTATATACACCTATGTTCAAACCTAACTAAGGATAAGCACTCTGGACTATGAAATGACATAGGAATACATAATGATAGGAAGTGGAACTTTTTTCTGTAATATTTCTTCGGACTCTAACTAAATAAATTGTTAAATATAATCTATCTATGAATAAAACAAAAAGATGTAGTGTGCTAAAACCAAATATTCTGTACATAAGATTTGTCTGATTCTGATGCAGCTTTGTATGGAGATGTCTGCCTAAGTTTAAATTTACAAGTTTCTTCATAAATGTATATTAGCAGATTTTGTGAAAATAAAAAGCCAAAACTAAAACAAGCGATCAAAATAGAACCATGTATTTCAAACTCTGCAAATATTTTAGCATAATTTTGAGGTATTATCAATAAATTTAATGATTCAGCATATTTTAATAAGAAGAAAGAAAATTTTTTAAGTGGTTATTTGATTCCTGACGGAAGTAATAGCAGGTATTTAATGAATAAACAATACGTTAGATGGATTTACATCTTTGGAGAGGTGAATGATAGCAATATCTGAAGATATATAAAGATATAAAACCCCCTTGGCTTTCATGATCAAAGCAACAGTGCTAGAATTTAATTTCAAATAAAATAAAATGCCGAGTGCAATCTGTATTTTAAGATCTATGTTCTGCAGCAATAACCTGTATTTTTAATAGAGCATACCACTTTGATTTAGTCATAGGATTCCTTAGATTGTAAAAGACCTTTAAGATCATCAAGTCCATGAACTATTTTATCTGTTTTGAAAATAAGATCATCTCAAGTGAACTGGTGTACAATACTATATTAGCAAGGAGACACTTGTGGGAACTAAACATAAAAGCCAATACATCATGAGACCATTTGACCTAATAGCCCAAATAAAACATCTATAAACATTTAAATTGTCTTCCTGTTTTTTTCTGTTTTTCTGTATTTTGGAGAGCTGAAGCCTGCAACTGAAATATGCTTCTCGCATATATTTTCT
Source organism: Serilophus lunatus (assembly GCA_013399895.1). Classification (NCBI taxonomy): domain Eukaryota; kingdom Metazoa; phylum Chordata; class Aves; order Passeriformes; family Eurylaimidae; genus Serilophus; species Serilophus lunatus. Next base: position 171,373 of record VXBA01003634.1, on the reverse strand, counting down.
CCTTAAGTAAATTCACAACCTACTCTGTATTTTCAAATATTCCTAGTGACTAAGCTAGAATGGCCAACTTCATAAATGCAGCTAGACCCTGCATCACACAGTAATGGCTTTTATGGCTTAGCTTTCCTGAGTTCTTTCCTTCAGATCTTGCCTGATGCTTGTAACAAGACTCTCATATACCCTACAAGGCAGCTCATTCTGTTCAAGCTGCTCTTCCATATTGAGGGAACTTCTCTACTAGTTTTTCCTGCCCATATTCCCTGAAAAGCCCAGAAGTAGTAAGACAGTTGGATTATACAATTGTTCTTTATTCTATCTGCATCTTAGGCTACATGCATTTATGTACATATACTTCAGTGGCAACTCCTTCCAATGCCTTCTATATTTTTAGTCTTTCAACAGTTCATTCATAAGTTGGATGGGTAAAGAAGTTAAATACTTCCAAGAGTACACCACCATCTCCACTGATAGTATTTCAAAGAATTATTCTTCCAGAGACTATATTACAAATATATTAATAGAATAAAAGAGTCATTCTCCAAGATTTTGTGCCAAACCAAAACCTTTTTGCAGCATTTAGTATTTCTATAATACCCTGCATATATAATATCTATATGTGCACAGAAATCAGAAAGTGCTATCAAGTTATTGTGCTGGACTCTGACATCTGGGGGACAATGTTTTGCTAAAAGTATACATATAGACAAATCAATGAAATCAACAACCCCCCAAATTAGATCTAATTGTCCTCTGGGGTATATCTATTTCATATGCTGTCATCTTCATAAAATATGAATATAAAATAATTGGCTTGGTTTTTTTCTGATGTCAAGTGAATACAAATAAAAAGAGTGCAACTCAGATTAATTCCTTAAAATTTTCATTCCAAAAAGAAAGTTTACTTTTCTTTTACACTTACATGTAATACAAAGAAAAAATGGTAAGATGGGAAAAGATTGTCTGAATGCAATTTTCTCCAGCTATTCTCCCTCAAGGACATTAGTAATTTATCTACTCATTTACCTTTAGTTAGAAAGTATTGCACAGTTTTATCTGAAAACACATGAAAAAGATCAATTACAGTACTATGAATTCTACATGGTCAAATGATTTATTACTCGATTATCCAGCAGGACCTACTAATAGCCGTAATGAGAAAAACTTTGAAATAAGACATTAAAATTTTTTGCCATATTTTCATACTAATATTTTTTTTGCTAAGGGTCTTAGCAAAAAGTGTGAGAACAAAGAGAATTCTCAAAAGGATGAGTCCAGCAGCATAGATTTCTCTAATTGGTTAATTGGTGTTCTCTGTGTAAGCTGAGAACAATAAATATGAAATTTGTTGAAAAATTGTATTATAGCTGGCCAAGTCATTATAATGCTTGAATTTCCTGGGTGATATGAATACTTTTTAAGGAAACAGCGACATCAAACAGAAGGCAAGAGAAGAAAATAAACTAAGGGGGAAAGGAAATCAACAAACAAGTCAAGACAAAAAATATAAACATAACATATTAAAGAAAATTAAGACTAAAAATAATATATTTACTGGTTCCCTATATTCCTTTTAAAAGGAATTCATGTTATTTCCATATGTTGCATCTTAGAATTTCACTGACTTTTTATTTTCTTAGAGAACTTGCTAAGAACAAAGCAGTTAGCACCCACATGAAAGTAATTCTGAGTTAAAAGAACAAGTTAAAGAAATAAGCAAAATTTAAAGAAGACAATCAGATAGCAGAGAGGTGATTATTTTAAAATGCTTCGACTTTTAACCAACTCTTAAATTTCTTAAATTTTACTGACAGTAAACATAACACTTAAAATATTACTTTACTTATGTTTTTTACTTAACCCATCTTTTGTCATTGTCTCTTGTGCTTGTGGTCCCTGAGTACTTTCTTGAGACTTCAAAATGTCAAATTCAAAGAAATAAGAAACTGCATAATGCTGTGATGCACATTCTTTCAACAGATGCACTTTTAGGCCATTTAATCTTTGAAAGGTTAAAATACTGGTGTCAGATATCAGTGTTCTATATTATGGCACTATATTACTGTAAGTAATTGACCTCGGATGGGCACCAACTGCCTGCTCAGTCGCTCTATGTCCCTTCCAGCCAGGCAAGGGGAAAAGAATAAGATGGTAAACAATTCATGGGTTGGGTTAAGGCAGTTTGCTAAAGCAAAAGCATTTGTGCGTGCAAAAGTGAATCAGAAAATAAAAAGGTTTATTCTCCACTTCCCATCATCAGCATTCAGCCATGTCTCAAGAAGCAGGGCTTCAGCACACATAGTGGTTTCTGACAGGGCAGCCTTTGGAAATAATGAAAACTTCCCCTTCCTGCTCCTTTCCTTAGCTTTTATATCTGAGCTGACATCCTACAGTATGGAATATCCCTTTGGTCAGGTTGGTTCAGCTGGCCTACTTGTGTCCCCTCCCAGAATCTTGCCCTTGGCTGGGGAAGGAACATTACAGTCTTAATGCTGTGCTCAGTAGTAGTCAAAACATTGGTGTGCTATCAAAACCCTTTTAGCTACCAATACAAAGCACAGTACTGTGAGGGCTGCTATGGGGAAGTGAACTCCATCTCAGACAGAACCAGTACAATTAGCAGTACTGTAGATTGGTAAGACAGGTAGACCCCCGATGCAACTATTTATTATATTTCCTTGACTAACACACAATCAATGTACAAAGTACCTTCAGTTGTTCATATTTGTAGCTGAGACCTCTGAGTTCAGTGAATTCTGAGCATTGGAGTTTCTGAACTGAATTCTGGAATTTGATATATATCAGGAAATTAGTGAGCAAGCTGTTGCCAAGATTGTTGTCACTTATCATCCAACAGATACAGAGTAGGAGCGGATCAGGGATTCTTCAAAGTATAATGAAATGACAGTCTGAAGCTTTTATGTTTTTTGTAACCTGGTCATTTTATTATTTGCCACTGTCTTAGTTTTATGGGCAAGATAGAAATTATGTCATACTACCTACATTAAGTCAGAGTGCTGAAAACATTCCAAATGTGTATGCTTGTAAATGTGTTTGTACAAGACTGTGTCTTGTTCAAACATGAAGAACAGAGTGTATCAGACTGATACTCTGAAGAATGACTTGAACATGTAATAGTGCAGCCCAGAGAGAGAGAAACATATTGTGACCCTGGGAGCTTAGTTCTGATCTCCATATGAGTCCAGTTTATTAATTTCTGATTTAGAAAAATTTAGAGTTGGTAGCTTTTTGTGTTTCAGAATGAGACTGTTTATAATGGCCAGATGATTAAGAACAATTAGAAGGTAAAAAGTCTAAAAATTGCTTATATCTTAGAGAAGCAGAAATTTTTGATTTTCTGTCATAAATGTTTTAGTAATAAATTAGTTTGTGGTGTGAATAATATTGCTAAGATACTAAAAATTTCAGCCTTTATATACGATAACTTTTTTTCTTTTTCACATTAACCTTATTTCTTTAAATATTTTGAACAAATGGTGACTATTAAAAGTGAAATGCAATGTAGAGTAATTTTATTGGGAACTTCGTAAAGATATGAAGCAAACAGAAGAATAGAAAAATTTAAAAAATAAGTGGTTATGTTAAATGACAGCTTTAGTGCAGATTGTTTGGCTTAGTTTTTTTACCCCTGAGCATAAAGAGGAACCTAGGAGATCAGCACATGAAAGACTCAGCATTGAATTGACAGTATCCTTTGTCAGGAAAGGAAGCTGCCTTTTGTACTAAATCTCAGAAAAAGATACAACATACTGAATGCTGCTTGTTATACAGGAGAAACCACTACACTGAGAGTGATCTGCTTAGTCATTTCCTTAGTCTTTTTGACCAACATAGAAAGGAACAAACACTTGTTTTGGGTCTGTCTGGAGTGAGATTAATTTTTTATCATAGCAGCCCATATGAGACAGTGCTTTAAATTTATGACTTAAATAGCATTAATATCACATGCTTTGTTCATTGCTGAATATTGCCTGAACAGCACCAAAGTCTCTTCTATTTCTCATTCTTCCACCCTATGTGGGAGTAGGCTGCACATAGGATAGAAGCTGTGAGGGGACATAGCTGGGGCAGTTGACCTGATCTGATCCAAGGAGTTGTTCCGCCTTATATGTAGCCATGTTCAGCAAAAAGAGAAATTTGGACCCTACTTCCTCTCAGCAGGCAGCTCTCCTGGGAAGCTGAGTCTCAGTATGCATAACTGTTATGTAGGAAGATGCCCTAATCATGAACATGTTCCTCCCTTGATCCTCCTTTTTCTGAGGGTTTATTGCTTATAAAGACCCATTGACTTGTTATGGTGTCTGTTGTCCTTGTCTTCCTCTCTGCCTTCCCCGACCTTGTGATAACCATCAGTGGCAGTCATAATGGGTGTGTCTGATCATGAGGGCTACATCAGACTGGAAGTGGATGGGGGGGAAACAGATAACAACACAATAGTCAAGGGGAATTTGAGCAATGTATCCACCTAGACACAGTGATGTTTTAAGCCTGGAGGAAACTAACTCCTGTAGTCAGTATGCAAATAATACTATAAGCGAATTAATTTACTCCACAATTAGCAGAAAGCCTGGGGCCCATTGAGCTCTCTTGCATGGTAGCAGTCTGCACACCAAGATATCCCCTTGAGTAGCAACACCACTCAAACCTACTCCTAGAGGCTGAGAGATTCTTAGTAATTGGTAGCATGTTAAACTTGGAAATCTCAGCTAAGTGATATAAAGAATTGGTTTTGCGCACATAATCTTTTGGATATAAACCATTGAGCAGATCTGGGACAAAAGGGGTTCTTTTCTGAACCTCATGACTCAGCAGGAGGATCTCCCTGACAATTTTGTCTGCCTCTATCCTTAATGTAGTAGATAATCAAGTGCACCTTGCTGTCAAATTTTATTAAATCACTGATGCATTTCCTATTTTCCAAACTTCACTAACTTGCTGCTTTATATCAATAGAAATATTGCTGTTTCTCTCTTACAAGTGTCACTCCATCTGTGATATGACATATCTGTACTCTCTTGAGTGACTCTAACATTTTTATTACAGCCAAATTCATCAGGCAAGCTGATACCATCTGGAATTACAAATAAGAGTGGGTCCATCTAAATAAACATTAATGCTACCTACATACTTGACAGCACAGCAGGGATCAATCATACTGATAAAGGACATGACTCATAACCTTTTTTCTCCTGCTATTGGAAATATGAATGTGAAAAACAAAACCAGACTGCTTATAACCAGCAGTAGATTTTCTTAGCTGTTGGTGCAAGGATTCTCTCTTTTTTTGTAACTAAAGGAAAAATCTTTATTCAAAAGTTTTAGGATCAACTACATGACTTCTGTAGTAGTTCCTTTTCATTTTCTCTTTTTTTAAATCCTTGGATGATGAAACAAGTGATAGTCATCATATCTTTTGTTTATAAAGGAACTTTCTAGTAGATATTGATATAGATTCTTAGTGAAAGTGTAGGGATCAATCAGGCTGAATATACATTCCTCTCCTAAGATGCAAGGGAGCAGCAAAATTACAAGTGCAAGAGGTGTAAGATGAAAAGTTAATTTAAGAAACTAACAGATGTTTTTCTTCCTTTCAGTTGTCATGAGCACCTATGACAGTATTTAAAAATGAAAGTTTTTTTTTCTTCTGTGTTTTGTAAACTTATCTCCCCACAACTGTCATGTCAAGTCCTTATAGTACGTTATTAGGATGAGGGGTTGAGTTAGCCATATACTTATCACTTAATTTTTTTTAATATTTATGTTTGAAACTCAGTCTTGCTTCTTTTTCTCTTGTGATTATATATTTTAGCACATCCTAAGCTGTGTAACACAGAGGCCCTAAATCTCAGCCTATGGGTGCTAGAAATATACAAAGATAGCAACAAAATCTATGCATTTAGTACATAATAGGCCATGAAATAAATACTGAATACTACCAGTAGAAGCAAAGAGACAGAAATAAATATCAATGAAAAAAATCCATACAAAATCTTTTTTTTTCTTCTCTTGTTAATAGGCAAAAAAATCAGCAATGACATTTGCAGAGAATAGTTGATCAGTAAAAGCTTCATAGTAAGTGATTTATCATATTCCTCTGGCCCTAATTAAATTGGTAATCAGTTGTACATAATGGACAGGATCAGTTTTTCTTATTTTACTTGGTGAAAAACTGAAGTAAGAGTACTGGCTTCAACAATATTATTCTATATTTATGGTGATTTGAAAGAAACTACAATTTCTTCTTACCTGTTAAAAGAATAATTGAAATTTCTTCTAAATAAGTCTTGAAGTTTATATTGTAATTTCTTCTCGCTCTGTCTATTGTTTTTCAGTATCATTAAAGCTTCTAATACTCCTTTAAATGTTATGTTGTTTTTTTTTTCTCTCATGCAGTTTTGGTCTCATAAGGACTTAAAACTTTTGGTTTAACCACATCAGCTTTGCTGCTCTTTAAACTTAATGGATTTATTTATGCTTACATGTCTTTTTTTTTCTTCCTTCCCCCACACCCCCAGTGTGACCTACCAAAAATAGATTCTCCCTTTTACACTCTTGATTTTTCATGAATTATTGAATTTTAGCCACTTTTATTCAACTTGTTTCACATTTCGTTCAAGTCAGCATTTCTTACAGTGCAATATCTTTGTGTTTGCTGACCTCTCTACAGAACTCTATCAGCATTTCAAACTTAATGATATTATAATAATGGTATCCTATGTGCTTTCCAACTTTAACCTTGTTTATTCTATAGCAGTTGCCTGATTTTCAATTGTTTGGCCCTTTTGACCTCATTTGCTGCTTGTAAGAAATAAATATTTCCAAAACTCTTTCTGTAGCTTTCTCATTTCTATTTCACTTGCTCTGATCTTCTTTCGGTACAGAAAACCTCAAATAAGTACTGTATTGCTGTTTTAGACAATTATCTTTTGTATATAAAATATTATGTCATCTCCTTATACAGTTTAGACCTGGCTATAGCAATATAAAACATTTTCAACAGGAAATCATGCTTACCTTTTCAATTATTTAACTCAGTCCTTATTATCTCATCATGTCAGTTAAAATCACTTTAAGAAATTAGAAGGATTCCCCAACTGACATTTCTGATATTCTACTGATATTTTTGGTTCCACGTATGCTAGTCTGGTAATGAAAATTAACAGTCTACTTGAGAGCTGTCACTTCAAAAATAGAGGCAAAAGACAGATTTCACTATCAACACTTTACAGGTATCATTATTAACAGCTCATTATTTTCCCTCTGGGTGCCATCCAGAGGGACTTTGATGGTATTGAGAGTTGGGACCATGGAGTTCATGAACTGCATGAAACTCAGCAAGACCAAGTGCAGTGCACCTTTGCCGGGACAATCCCAGGCGCAAATATGGGCTAAGTCTAAAATGGATTCGGAGCAGCTCTGAGGAGAAGGATTTAGATGTATTGGTAAATGAGAAGCTTGACATGACCTAGCAATGTGTGTTTTCAGCCCAGAAAGCCAATCAAAAGAAGGATGTTGAAAAGGTTGTTTTATGTTCCTGCCTATGTTTCAAAAGCCAAAATGTGTTTTGCCTTTTCTATATCCTCTCTTCAGCTTGGTCCTAATCTTGTAATTTGTATTTTTATTTCTCTCTCCATAGGATAATCTAATGAGATTTTTGACTTGAATGAATCCATTGGATTTCTCATTCTAATAAGAACAAGATACTGAGCACATCCTTTGAAGTATCTTACATGCAATGAGGTATATAACCTTCCTGCTTATGTTTATCAGAACCCACTCCGATATTAACACTGGTTTGCATTCAATTGTTTTATACAGAAAAGTCTTTGCAACCAAATATTTCTTTTTATTATAATGCTGATTTTGGCAAAATATTTCATACATTATGTTTTGTGTCTTCACAGGCTGATTCACCTGAAAACTTAAGTTGAATTCTGATCGAGATTTTTTAAAGATAAAAATATTGGATGCAGTAGCAAATTTATTTTCTATGAAAATAGATTCAGAGTGATTATTTTTTTAATCATTCCACCAACAATATAGATTGACAAGATAGAGAAATATTTTTTGTATGCTCAGTCCAAAATGTAAACAGACTATATATCTGATTTTCTTTATAAATTAAAAAGTTATTTATATAATTTCTAATACAAGAATATGTTGGTAGACATGGATGCAAAAAGCACACCATATATGTACAATATTTCTCAGTTAATAGTAAAAAATAATAATACTTTAAGAAAGATGACAATAAAGTAACAAAAATAGAAAGATTAAGCATTAACCACTTGAATGAAATAGTCTCCAGCCAAGTCAGACTGCTAGTGGTCATATTATAAAAAGTTTTTTGTATTTTAGGGATAAAAATAATTTTAACAGAATAGGAAAATACAATCAGTGTTGGTAGGGGGTATACAATACAGCACAAAACCTGGGTTTAAAAGCATTGGACAAATATCTTCAATTAGCATACTTATAGAGAATGACAGTCACAACAGACATACAATCCAGGGCTGTAAGCAACAAATTTCAAAACGCAATTTATGTTCTTCTTATATTCCTCTGTGACATACTATGTCAAGCTGTGTCATCCGAATAGTTTAATAGAAGGGGTTCCTTAAAATCACAGACAAGGAAACTATTATTAGAGGAGAAAAAGGAACTTATACCAACTGCACACACAGAAAATTTTTGACACGTCTTTGTGAGGGTAATTAGTGCCATATGCTATCTATTTCCATCTGCAGAAATGGATATTTAACTTTTGCCCTTGTCCTGTTGCTACTTGCCTGGAAGAAGACAACCCCTACCTTGCCACAACCTCCTTTCAGGTAGTTTTAGAGGGCAATAAGGTCTCCTTCAGCCTCCTTTTCTCCAGGCTGAACAACTCTTTGCAGAGTCTTCATTCAAAGCAGTAACCTTTTCAAAGAAAGACTAGTATATGTATGAAAAATATAATTTTGCTTATTTTACGTATTTGCATTGAGGTTAATTTCTACTGGTATTCTAATCCTATTACTATTCAGAAACCTTTAACTGTATAAGTAGAGTGGTTATATGACAGACTACATGCACAGATGTGTATGAAAGAACACAGATATAAATGTTTTTGCCTGCATAAAATTTATTTCTATAAAATTTGATTTGCACTTTTGTGTATGATTAGCTATGTGAATATGTACAAATATCTAGAAAATACATGTCTGTGCGCCAAAAGTATATGCACAATGTATACATCTCTATAAAACCACACATAAGCAGGCAGATAGAATTAGAAACGGAAGATTCTCCCTTCCCTTTTTTGCCAGAGTTTTGTGGAATATTCTGGAAATACATATTATAAAATATTGCTTTACAAAGTAGTCTAAAAGGAAATAGAAAAATAGAATAAAAGTTGATAACATTTAAAATTAAATTTTCAATAAATAAGAAACCACTGAAATTCTACCAGAATAGACTAAGTCCAAAGCTAGAGAAAACTGACACTTACCCAAGATTCTATCAAATGTTTGGGACATTTTTGCTCTAAAGCACAATATATTATGTTTCCGTACACAAAAAGACATATAATAAAGTTCTCAGAAAGTGAGATTAGGGATCATGAAAATACCAACTAATTCATCACATCAACTCAGATGATAATATTCCAATATGTCTTATAAGCAAAAATAAACCACCAATATTAAAAAAACACCAAGGATTCATTTAACAAAATTGGAAAGAGAAATAAGCCTTGATTACCTGCATTTGTCAGGACTATATACTTTTATTGTAAGTAAATGAGAGAACTTGACAGAATATACAAATGTATTGATTTACACCACAACTGAGTTCAGACTGTACACTTTTAATCACAAGATCATAGCATGACTTGGTGTACAGTACTTGCATATCTAATTCTATTAGATCTGATATAAATTGACAATTATTATTTGTATAGGGAAGCCATTCCTAAATGTAATTAGTCATCAGAAACAATATTGAATCAATTAATGAAATAACATCTGAATTTAATTTAATGGTTCACTAGAAGTTAGGAAAACTCTCCTAACCCATTTGCTTATAAGAGAATTTTATATATTTATTTAAAATTAGTATAATTCAATTTCAGAAATGGAAGGAGAAGTGGTACTTTCTGTGTAGCATTAAAAAATTGCTAGATCAACATGGTATTAAATGATCAGACAGTATCAACACTGGTTTGTAAATAAGAACAAATTGTGCAAATTCAATGGTAGTGGTTTTGAAGGACCCCTGCATATGCATTGTAATGATACAGATATTTTGAGCTTGCAGGCAAAATTGTATGAGGAGGAACCTACATAACACCCACTGATGCCTAATGCAGCTCTATCCCATAGACTGAATAATGTACCTCTGTATGACAAAAAATTACAACATCATTAAACTGCATATTGATAGCATTTATATATAAGTATGTTGAATTAATGCCTTAGGGGCCTTTAAGCGCTTGACTTGAAAATATTCATAATCCCTTTCGTACAAAGGCTTTGAGTTTGAAAGTAAGCTATGCACTTATCTTCTTTACATTCACAGATCATGAAGATTGCCAGATGCACTGCAAAGGTCTTTACTACATGAGATCGTAGAAGCCATGAAAATAGGAACAAATATTTACTCTATAAACTGGAAACGGAAGACTAACTTCCAAAGTCTTGCCAACTTTTCACAACTTTCTCTTGAGACCTGAAGAGTGAATTTCAGAGTTCCTTTCTTATCACAGAGCAGGTTTTACTGCTGATATCTAACTTGTTTGTCTCCCATTCTTACTTCCCCTTTCCTCCAGTTTTGCAGTTTTTTCCTCTTCTAAACTATAATTGTCTCAGATCTATCTCCTTGAAGTCAATAATTCTTTTAACCTTTTGTTTCCTATCCTATGCCAGTTTCCTGTCTCCCGGCTTATCATTCTTTTCTGTCTACCTTTTTCATGCAGATTAATTTTTTTCTCTCCAGTGTTCTAGCTCGTATAGCTCCTTTTTACGTCTTCTAAACCTTTCCACACCAATTGTTTCAGTTTCTATGTAATTTTCCCATCCAGGTCTAGCATTTTGAGATGAATTCCTGTCCTCTCTATTTCAGATCAGTTCCAATATTTCTGTGTTGAATTCTTATTGCTACTCCAGCCTTGTTTTTAACACATGCAGTGCAGACATATTAGAGAATTTAGAAGAAAAATATAAGTGCATGTTTATACACACATGTATCTGAGATTATGGCAACTGTTGTAAGAAATAATGGAAAAAGAGGGGAGGAAAATGGTGAAAAGGAAGTGCTTGTGCTAAAACACAGCCTTGTTTTTATTATACTGAAAATTTTATTATAGGAAAAAAAGGGGAACACATCTTATAGAGGAAGTTAGGAATTCATTGTCCTTTTAGTGGAAATTCTTTAATCAAAATACGAATGGTTATTGTTGCTTCACTTCACAGAATCACAGATTCAACAAGGCTGGAAAAAAAGGCTCTGAGATCATCTAGTCCAACCTTTGGTTTAACACCACCTTGTCAACTAGACCATACCAATAAGTGCCACATCCAGTCTCTTCTTAAATACATCCAGGGGTGGTCACTGCACCATCTCCCTGGGTAGGCTATTCCAATATCTATTCACTCTCTGCAGAGAACTTCCTCCTAATGTCTAACCTAAAGCTCCTCTGATGCAGTTTAAGATTGTGCCTTCTTGTCCTATTGCTGATCGCCTGGGACAAGAGACCAATACCCACCTGGGTACAACCTCCTTTCAGGTAGTTGTAGAGAGCGATAAGGTCTTCCCTGAGCCTCCTCTTCCTTCAGGTTAAACAACCCCAGCTCCCTCAGCCACTCTTCATAGGACTCATGCTCCAGTCCTTTCACCATCCTTGTTGCCCTTTTCTGGACATGCTCCAGTACCTCAACATCCCTCCTAAACTGAGGGGCCCAGAACTGGACACAGTACTCAAGATGCACTCTAACCAGTGTCAAATACAGGGGAAGAATGACTTCCCTGGTCCCGCTGGCCACAGTATTCCTGATACAGGCCAGGATGCCATTGGCCTTCTTAGTCACTTGGGCACACTGCTGGCTCTTGTTCATTCTGCTGTCAATCAGAAACCCCAGGTCCCCTTCTGCCTGGCTGCTCTCCAGCCACTCTGTCCTCATGTAGCGCTGCATGGGGTTGTTGTGGCCAAAGTGTAGGACCCGGCATTTGTCTTGTTAAACTTCATGTCATTGGACTTGGCCCATCTGTCCAGCTTGTTCAGGTCCCTCTGCAGGGACATCTTACCCTCCAGTAGATCAACTCTCCCTCCAACTTGTTATCATCTGCAAATTTTCTAATGGTAGACTTAAAAGCAGACTCACTTAACAATGATAATAACTCTCTCAGCATATAAACACAAAAATAAGTGATAGCAATAATGTGTCTATATATTCATATATCTATTATTATGAAAACCTGAACTGAAAATGCATCAAGAGTTTAATTCCCCTGCCTGACCTTATCAGGTACCTTCAAGCCTTCTGTCTCCCACAAACTACTTTTAAACTAATTTGCTCTTGTAAGCACATTTTCTGCTTATCTGGACATTGTCTTTGGGCTTCCTGAAGGGGTTGTGGACTTGACTTGTTACTTTGCTTTGTTTAGTTGTCACCAGATGGTTGACAGAACCTGTTAAGATGCCTGTCCCTATGTGGCTGGTACAGGTTCTGTGCCGTGATCACTTTACCTGCTGGCTTCTCTTCCCCTGTGGAACAGCTTTACAATATATTGGACGAATAGGATACAGGAAATCACATGCAAAGGCAAATTAAAATAAATTTGGTAATAGATAACTACTGATCAAGTAACTGTTATTCTGGCTAGAAAATATTAGAAAAAATGTCCATACAGTCTCAAAACTGTGAAAAGCTGGATTAAAACCTGCTGCATGGTACCAGTTATGTTAGTACTGCGTAGATGGATACACTTATTAACTGAACTGTCTTTGCCCCACTTTTTCAAATCCTACTATGTGTGTTTAGAGCTGTAGCTACTTAAAATTTCTGTTCTGTAGTGTAAGTCGAAAATACTTTTCAGCAGCTTTCTCTATCCTTAGCCATGTACTCAGTGAAATTGCTTTAAGCCTGCAGGGTATTGTTCAACCAGAAGGATCAATAATTTGCAAGAGTATGTATTGATAGAGGATTTAAGAGGAATGGGTTTTTTTCTAAAACTGCAAGATCAGGGAACTGACATCATTGTGAAAACTGATTGAATTATTCTCAGTTGTAGTAGTAATATATAGGCCTTTTTCTGTCAAAGGCTCATTTGAAAACAAACGATGATTTTGAAAATTACATTCATCCTTCTAATTTACTTAGATGTATTATGCAGAGTAGTCTCAGCTTACAGATGACAAATTATTCAATACAGTCTCAGGTACTGAGTATTCTGAACTTGCTCATGTAAAGCCTCATTGGTCCTAATTCTTAGGTCTAGTAGTATGAGACATTCATTTTGAAGAAAGCAGAAATTGACTTTATGATGACTTAGAAGTTCTATAGTAGTCAAAATTTGATTTTTTTGACTCTACAAAATTGCCAGCTGTGGTTTTCATCTATATACATGTCTTTAAGTCCAATGACTGCTACAATTTATTCCTAAAATGTAAAAATTAATTGAATACACCGCATTTATCCTGGAACAGAACTTTTCACATTCATATGTGTCACGCAATTCCATCTGCATCCCAAGAGATTGAGGAGGAAGAAATTTCCTGTATATTAGCTATGTTATACTCTGTCTCGTAGTTTCACACCATCCAGGCTACTGTGGAAATTTCACCTTCTTATCAAATAACTATCTTTGACTGCTTTGATGAGAAAGGCTGTTCAGACACAATAGGACAGAGTGGTTCAGTTCCTACAGCGCACATCAACCATCCAAGAACTTTATTTTCAGAGATGCCAATCTAAGACACTATTTTCTACTATATATACCAAATGTGGATCACTCATGAAAAGAAACAAAAAATAATCAACTATCCTTCCATCTCTTGAAACATGACTATTTCTAGTTTTATATATATATCATATAAATGTCTTTCTTTAGAATTGGCTCCTTATTTTATTCTTTAGAATGGTAGCTATAAATATACATATATATATATAATATCTGTACATACTATATAATACATGTATATATTATATATATACATATATATAATATATGAGGGCAGAAAAAAAATATCTTTATATGAGTCTAGTGTTATGCAGAAAAGGCAAGAAAAATGTAAAGTGACTCCTCAGATCACTTTACACGAAGATGACACAGTGAAGGGTTATAAGACATTTAAAGTCCTTTCATCTATGTGGATTTTATAAAATAGTGAAAAGGCCTTTTGGAACAGCAAAACATAAGTTACAATCTGTCCTTGTTTTCAAAACTCATTCTGATTACCTACAACCTGCAACTCTCTCCTGTGAAAAGTTATCAGGGGCGTCAGTAGGCAGAAGAAGAGAAACCCTATCTTTAAATCCTAAAGAACACTTTTTAACAGCTAAAGCCAGTGAATTAACTGATCTGGAGTTTTTTCTTTGAAGTCTCCTTGTCTTGGTCAAAGTAAATAAGTTTTTATTCTGTATATCTTTTACTATCATTTAAAGTACAAGATGAAACCCAGTGATATTGTCCAACCCTTCCTAATCAGCAGTGCAAGAAAGATTAGAGAACTTTTGAAAGTGCTTTACTCTGGATACTACTTACCACATCAAAAGTCTAGCTTCAAATAACAAATTTTGTTTTCTTGTATTTGTTTTCATATCTTTCTATTATAAAGACAATGCAGAAAGAACTGTGTCTCGTCACTACCACCTAAGGAGACTTTCCACTGTGCTTTTTGTAACCGGACTTGCCTGTCCTGCATCGGCCTTTTTAGCCATCAGTGTGCTTGCAGCAAGCATGGGTAGAGCCCTTCCCATATCTTCATTCACGAAGCCTAGCCATGATGATGATGACGACTATAAACACTGTACCAAGCAATATCATTGTGACCTTAGATTTTTTTCAAAACTCTTCATTATCTCTTTATGTAAAAGAAAAAAAAATCAAATAAGTTAAAAGGAGTTACATATGATAAAAATAGTGAAGAATTTGCAGTTAATTTCATCATGAAATTAATTGCATCATGATTTATATTGAAGTAGAAAGCTGAAGTTAGAAAGGCACTTCTTGAGATTAAAAATTATGCAGAGATTAGAGAATGGATAGTTACAACTGTAACCCAGAGACTTCATTGAATATGTTCGAACATAATATTTCTAAGTCAATTATGCAATGATAATGAGGGGAAAATAGAAACCAGACCATGATATCGATAAAGAAATTTGGGGCCACAATCCAGGAAACCATGACCTATTTTTGTTCAAGTCACTAACAGAATCTGTGCCAGGCATCTTCTGGCAGGATTAGAAGTTACCTGTGAGGGTCCAGTGTGTAGACATCATCACATTCTACTTCACAAGTTTAATGAAGTATTAATAGCTATTATGAACATATTAGAGACCTGACTCTCCAGTTAGTACAGGAATGTATGGTATCCTGCATGATTGTACTTATTTTAATTTTAAGGCATGCAGATAACAGTGAGAGTTATGCCGCAAAAACAAAAAGTATAATTACACTAAAAATTATGAGGAGAAACTTTTTGTTGTGAAACATATTTAATAGGATTATAGAAACAGAGACATATAGGTTAGAAAAGACCCCTAAACTCATCAAATCCAACTGTTAACCCAGCATTGCCAAGTCTAACGCAGTAAACTGTGTTCTCAAGTTTACATCCACACATCTTCTAAATACCTCCAGGAATTGTGACTCCACCACTTCCCTGGGCAGCCTGTTCCAGTGCTTGACAACCCCTTCTGTGAAGAAATTTTTCTAATATCCAATCTAAATCTACCCTGTGAAGAGCTTGAGGCTATTTGTTCTCATCCTGTTACTTGTTACCTGGGAGACCATTGCACCATAAATTCCTTTCAGGTAGTTGAAGAGAGTGTTAAGTTTCCCCGTGAGCCTCCCCTTCTCCAAGCTAAACAACTCCATGTCCCTCAACTGCTCCTCATAACACTTATTCTCCAGAGCTTTCACCAGCTCCATTGTCCTTCTCTCTGGACATGCTCCAGTAACTCGATGTCTTTCTCGTAGTGAGTGGCCAAAACTGGACACAGTACTTGATGTATTGCCTCATCAGTGTCTGGTACAGGATTACAATCACTTCCCTGGTCCTGCTGAGTATATTATTTCTAATATAGGACAGGATGCCATTGGCCTTCATGGCCACCTGGGCACCCTGCAGGCTCATATTCAGTTGCTGTCAACCAGCATCCTCAGTTCCTTTTCTACTGGGCTACTTTTCTGGCACTCTTCCCCAAGTCTGTAGCACTGTGTGGGTTTTTGAGACCAAAGTGCAGGATTCAGCACTATGCCTTTTTGAATTTCATGCAGTAATAATAATATTCAATAATATTCATTTTCTTATATTATTTTTGTTGCAAACAAAAATATAATTGCAAATTGATTATGGAAAAATTTAGTCTTACTGGCATAAATGTCTGCTTTGTCTTTATAGTTTTTGATACTTAAATAGATTGCAAGTAGCATACTGAGAAACATTATGGGAACTGAAAAGAGTCTAACTCAGAATCACTGAATATGCTGAGCTGGAAAGGACCCACAAGGATCATTGAGTCTAACTCTTAGCCCTACACAGGACCATTCCCATGAGTCACATCCTGTGTCTGAGAGTATCATTCAAATGCTTCTTGAATTCTGGCAGGTTTAGTGCTGTGACCACTTCTCTGGGGAGCCTGTTCTAGTATCCAACTACACTCTGCGTGAAAAACTTTTCCTAATATCCAACCTAAACCTCCCCTGACACAACTTCAGGCCATTCCCTTGAGTCCTGTCATTGGTCATTATGGAGTGGTGCTTGCCTTTCCTCAAGAGGAAGTTGTAGACTGCAATGAGGTCTCCTCTTGTCAAGGCTGAGCAGACCAAGTGATCTCAGCTGCTCCAGATACATCTGCCACTCAAGGCCCTTCACCATCTTCGTTGCCCTCCTTTGGACCCTTTAATAGCTTAATGCCTTTTTTATATGGAGGTGACTCAGCTAGCTTTGTCTCTTAGCTCATATATACCATTTAGTTTGCCTAATAAATCCCTACACTTCCATCACCTTCTTGCCCTTTCCATAGACAGACAGAAACAAATGTCTTTGAAAACCTTCCTCTGAAGTCTACATAAATAGTTTAACAGAGAGCATATTTCTGCAGAATCTTCCAAAGCCACTTCTTTTAAGTGACTTTTTATGAAAAGTGAGTACTCTAAGAGAACCAAGTCAGTGTGCTTGCAGAAATGTAAAACACATACACATTGACATATTGTTACAAGGTAACAAAATCAAATGTGATCAACATTATCAGATGATACACAAACTAAATTATTTTAGGAAGGACTCTGGGAAGAATGATTTAAAGATATAAAGATATAAATTAAAGTAAAAAAAGAATATTATAAGTCAGACTATTCAATTTCATAGACTTGCAATACTGGTACATGGCATAGGTATTTTCAAGTGAAAGGAAGTTTCAGGAAAATATATGAAAAATTAAAAACATCTAATTAGTCTTAATGTAGGTGATTTAAGTGCCTTACTCTTAATTATGATTGCCAAACAACAATATCTGTTTTGGAAATATATAGATGAGTAAAATAAACCAAGATACATCAAGAAATCCAGTTATTACATATGTCTGTATTGCCCAAAAAAATCCCCTTTATTTACTGTAAAATCTACTGTGTAAAAGCTCCAGATAAAAAAGGCACTAAATAAGTAAACATTAAATAAAGGATTATGTTTGTTTGTCAAGGGTCTGTTCTAGTAGATATTATAATCAAGGACCTTGACATTAAACTGATAGGGTAGATTCCTAGGAAGTAAAAAGTAAATAATCTAGTACTAATACATAGTACAGATTTAAGTAAAGGATTTAGCTGGCCTAATACATAAGATTAACCGTAAGCAGAAACAAGTCACAATACTTTGAGCTGACCACACTTAAGCACACACATGCTTCAAAGCTTTTCGTTAATAACATGTCTTCTAACTGGTACAGTCATCTCCATTTCCACTAACAGACTCTGAAATAGGACAATTTTGCAAAACGTGACCATTTCGCCTTGAATTTTTAACTTTTAAAAAATCGTTTGCTAGAGATGGCCAACCATTCTCATGTTTGTAAGTGCAATAGTGATGCTGTACCCTGGTCTCCACTACCTGAAAAATATGGAGCATTTAACTCTAAATTTCCTGATGACCAAAAACAATGGCTCATGCACCTTTTTGGAAACCAGCAGGGACATGTAATTTTATAGAATACTTACTCAGTTCTACTAAATGAGATTAGACTCCTAAAGGAATTGGGCAAAAGAGGTGACTTTTTTAATGTTTACATTGAAAAGCCTTGGACATTTTTTTGTCAAATTGGTCCATGACCTTCTTGAAAACAGTTCTTAAAGTAGTAGCCTGGTATCCCTTTTTCTCACTGCTCCCATGCATATTTTCACTATATTTTATTTTCTACAAGTAAATTTCTCTGACTGTATAGAGAAGTTCCCTACATAGCAGTAGAATAATGGTCCAGAGGCAATTCAGAATTGGATATGACTGCAAAGACCCATGAGCTTACTAAGAGAGCTAATTCTACCTAGTATCTAAATAATTCTGCCCTAATATTTCAAGGTCAAAAATTTGCTCATCATTTATAATTTTAGAACACAGATCTGTTACTTAAAACCCTACTGTCATTGTACCAGCTTGTAAGTCACAAGTGAAAAAAACTACCAACCAAAACAAGAACCCACACTGATCAAAACAAACAGAAACCAAAACAGAGGTGGACAGATAGACCACAACCTTGAAACTGATCAGTGTGAAAAACTATATGCCAAAAAACTTCTGATACACTATTCTTAACAATAATTTATGAATCTGCCTTTGGTATCATCAGTAATTAATATTTTCAGGGAACAAAGATAGTGCTGTGCTCTTATTTGCAAAATAAAAAAGCAAACATTTTTTTAGATATGTTATGGATAATTAGATTTAGATTGGATTTAAGTGAAAGATCTTTTAACATAATTAATTTACAATGTTTCTGCTGGTCTGTTCTGTTAATTAAGAAATGTATATGTGGAATCTTTTTTCTTCTGCTTTTATCATTTACACCCACCTCCTAGTGAATAATTCTCTCCTTGTATTTCCTGCTCCATCCTGAAATATTCTTTCACAGTGCTCTTTGAAAATGGATACAACCCAGAAGATACATTCCTTATGTCCTCTCCTCATTAATTTTCAGCATGTTCCCCTAAGTTTTCTTAATATTTTGGTGAGGAAAATTGATAAGTGGCCATCCACTGAATCTCGAAGCAGGTCAACAGTTGCATGTGATACACGATTAATGGTTAAAAATAGGTTTTATAAGTAAAACGCTCAGTATTGTTTAAAAATAATTTAAAATATTAGCTTAATTTTATTCCTAAGTCTGTAAAAGGATGTAATCAGACTCTGAAACTTTTGAAGCTGCTGGCACAAATTTGTTACCAAACTACTGCAGAAACTCAACTCAAGGACTTGTAGGTTTTCCTCTATTATCTAACAAGACTTATTGCTATAAATTAAGTGGGGGAAAGGGAGATTTAGTGTCTGCAGGTTGCAGACATCATTTTAATAATATAGCCCTGCCTTCACACTTGCATTTGCTAAATTTAGCAGCCTAAATTGAGCCAGGTGATCACATTTTTCCCACTTACTGCCCTGCTTTTGCCTAGATGGTATTTCTTACCCTGCAAATGCTTTGAGTCAATGACAGCCTTTTTGTTTGTTTGTTTTGTTTTACAACATAGAGAATATTTTTGGTTTAGTTTGGTTTTTTCATTAATTAGTTAGAATCAAGTTATATAAATTAAAGAATTAATAGCATTACTGACAGGCACTGAGGATTTGACTACATCTGTGAGTTATAATCCATTAAATCCTATTCACTATTTTACAGATCTCCAATGATACATTTTTACAAACAAATCTTCAACTAAAGGGACAAGACCAGAGCTTGTATGAGGTTATAAAATAGTCTTGTGTATATTTTCTGCATTTTTAAAGAAAATGTTTAAGGGTCTTTAAAAGGTTTTAAAGGACACAGGTGCACTAGTAATTTTCTTTTGATAACTTTTTTCTTTGTCAAAACATTTCAGAAACATCTATTGCAGTGTCTTGAATTTGTGTGTTATGAAATTCCACTTCATATCATGAAAGAGGTTGCTTTATAAATCATCCAAACAGATATTGGTGTAGAGTGTTTTGCAAACAAAATTCTTTAAGCATAAAAACCTCTCAAATGCATGAAGATCGCCTAAGACAGGGAAAATATTTTCAATTAACATGATCACTATCTGAAAAATAACCAAACTGAAAAGTTATAAATCAACTCTCCCAACCTAGGCAATATTTATTTGTTATAGAAATAATATTAGTAGTTTATAGAAATACCTTGAATTTGCAGTTGAATAATTTAGATAGAGGAGTTTAATGTGGGTTTGTTTTTTTTTTCAAAAATATTTCCCCTTTATTTTAGGTATATGCATATTCTAAACATATAATCATTCCAGCATTTTGACATTTATAATGAAATTTTACATTATAAACTTTTATTTCTACATCAAGCTTAAAAATTTGGCATTCTTCACTGAGCAAATACTTCAAGTTTTCCTTTCAATGGATCATTCTAAACATGTTTATGGAGAAATACAATGTTAGAGGAAACATTACTACTGGAATGTGTGCGACAGCCCAAAACACCCTCAAATGACACTCCTTTTTAGACTTAAGTGTTGTTTCTATTTCTTAATTTATTTGACTTTGCAGATGGCTGATCTTCATTATTATATTATTTTAATATTATTATAATATTATAATTTCTATCATTATATATAATTAAATGAAACTATAATGGAATATAATAACATACTGGAATTATAGAAGATTATTTCTATTATTACAAATAACAATAGATAACTAGAAATAATTAAATAATAGAAATATCTGAAATCCATGTGCGAGGCTGTTTTTTACATGTAAACAGGGCTATTTTGTCTGTTGTTTTGTTATATTTGATCCCTATAATTTCTTTCTAATAAAATTTAGAAATAGTACCTTAAACTGTAATATGTGATGTAGTACCCAATAATAAAACTGTATCAATAGTACCTGTAATACCAACCCAATAATACCTGTACCAAAATAATTAATTACTACTTTCAAAATGTACAATTTGCCATTTCCAATATCTTCTGCTTTGAACACCTGCTGCAGTGAACTCTGAAAATGAATATTGCATTGCAGTGATGTGAAAAGTGGAATGCAACTAACGGTGAATTGTGGAAAATTATGCAATATCACTAATGTTAACTACAGAGGTACTACAAAGTCCATGTTTCTATCAAGTTTTTTTGGTTCATTTAAGCTTTGCTTTACCTTTTTGATTCCAACATTGAAGAAAAGTCTTATCTCTAGCAAATGAATCACTATGATCACCAAGTTTTTCAGGGCAAAGTAATAAGTAAGGAATGAGAGCCCTGTATTTTTAAATATGCCCTTTTTTAGGACATCTGCTAATATTCATTGTTAAGAACAGACAGGCTCCTTGGTATAATTACTTTTACTAAAATGTCATTAATTTAGATAAAAGTTGGGGGTTTTGTTTGTTTGTTTGTTTTTTCCCAGATCACTGTTAACATGCTTTAGAATTAAAAATTGGATTTTGTCAGTGAAAGTTTCTGAAAACAGAACTTCTTGATGATGATTCCCCATTAAGAGAATACTATGCATTTTGATTTTATGTTGTTTTAATTTCTTCAGCAAACAAATTGATTTGGAGATAGGAATCAGTAATGATTACCAGTGATATGGCTGAAAAGTATTGTCTCCATTCCTCTGTATTTTATTGACATTAAGTCTGTTTATGTCATTAAGTCAGGAAAGGGCATATGACTGGTGAAACTATCTTATGGAATGAAATTGACCATCAGGAGTAATGTTTCTTTACCCTTACCACAAAGAATGTGGTTTTTAGCTTATTTTTTTTAATCTTTCCTTTATGGCACAATCCAGGAAGTTCACGTAGAAGTTGCTTTTAAATTAGGAATCTAGGACACTGGTGATGCTTTTATCTTCACAGCTTGACATTGTTGCAATTTTGAAAAATTTTTTTGAATATGGACCTTGTTGCTGAGAGTCAGGAAGTGTCTTACAGCTTTTCTTGTAATGCCTTGTGAAGCAGAATTTTCTGACCAAAGTATCTTTTAGGTAATTACAGAGGAAGTACTGCTAGAAGTAATGCCAATATTGCACCTTTATGTTTCAGAGAGCCCTGATATATTTGACTTCCTTTCTTGGAAAGTTAAATTAAATACGAAATCATATATATTGTTTGTTGCTTCTATCAAACAGGAGTTCTCTGAAAAGGTAACAAAACCTTTTACTGAAGCAATTTAATCAGAACCTGAAAGAACAGCAGGTTCAAAATTTATATCATTCACTGTTGTCAAAAATTTCATGTGGTTTCCTAAGCGAGTATGTAAGCATTTGTACTGAAATAGCTTGTAGAAAAGATCTGTAAACCTCACAGTAAAAAAACCCCAAACAACAAAACAGTAAATTTAGGGTATCCAGAAATTCCACAAATGGTGGGGAAATTGCTGATTGTCAAAAAAACTTGTCTTAGTGATTTGTAAAAAAGCATAAATCAAGTTAAATTTCACAATGTAAATTAAATAAAGTACTAAAATTCTTCAACACAACCCTCCCCTCCAACCTAACAAAACAAAAATCTCCCCCCCAAAAAACACACCCCCACCCCAATCTGAACAAACAAAAATAAAAACCAAAGAAACACCTATGGACAGACAGTTGAGCTAGAGTAGGACACACAATAAGGTTTTATTTTTGCTGCAGTAAAAATGGAGAAAAAGCAAAGCAGATAATGAGAAAAATTCGAACAAAACAAAATTGAAACATTAACACACACATACCCCCCCACCCCCCCACTCCCCAACAAAAAATCCCTCAGGGGAATCAGAACTGAAATGTAACAGTTTAATGAACCACATTTCCCTCTCAGAACATCAATTAACTTTTTCATGATGACATCAACCCAGTGACAAATGTTTTTAATTAAAAATAACACTTGTGTTGGATACTACTTCACTGGAAAAGTAGCAACTATACCTATATGAAGAAGAGTAAAATTTCTTAACTAGACCTAGGCATCACACAATGCCAATTCTAAAGCAAGCAAATCATAAGGCATAGGGACATGACAAATAAATTTAAATAGTTTTTCAAAGGTTGCTTCTACTAGAATAATCAGATAGTTTTCTTTAGTCAAGAGAATTATGATGCATCAAATCTACCCTGATTTTAGTAAAACAGTTTAGCTCTAGACAGGAAATTATTATTGAAGCTGAAGAAGATGGGCAGTAGAACTGCACATTGTGTAGCTGGCTAAATGAGAGATGACAAGAAAATTCTTCTGAAAAAGGACTATGAGACTTGATGGAATTTGTTTACAGAGTTCCTTGCGAATTTGTCTTTGATCATTTTAAGGTGACTGATATCAGTGACTGGCTCAAATAAAGTAAGAGTTCATTAATG
This sequence comes from Serilophus lunatus, assembly GCA_013399895.1. Taxonomy (NCBI): domain Eukaryota; kingdom Metazoa; phylum Chordata; class Aves; order Passeriformes; family Eurylaimidae; genus Serilophus; species Serilophus lunatus. Next base: position 147,609 of record VXBA01003634.1, on the reverse strand, counting down.
ATATATTCTAATTATATGGTGATGGGAGACGCTATTAATGCAGAAGATTAAAATAGCATATGGAAAGATTTGGATGACTTTGAAAGGATGAGCAATAGTTGACATGAAAAAGTTTACATGCAAGTTGATATAATGGGTAATTTGTAGCTTTTCTATGCTTACTATAGATACACACACCACTACTTTTGTGTAAATCTAATCACTGAAGTAGTATGAGGATAATTTTGAGTAGCAGATGATTACAAAGATGCCATTAAAGTTTTTTTTTTGTGAAAAAGTGAGCCCATTTTAGGAAAAGTGACTGAAAAACTTGTTGAATGAGGGTGATACCTTTGGAAAGATAAAGGTTTTGTATACTTTATCAAAAATTAATTGAAAACAAAATATAAAAATTCCAATACCAAGCCTATTAAATACACAGGATAAAACTTACCTCAAAATAGAAAAAAAATTATACGTAATCATAAAAACATTATGAGCCCTTTCTTTGAAGAAATTAAATAGTTTGGTGTTATTGTAGGTTGACCTAGAAAAAAGGGCAAACATTTTATGTACTTTTGACATGGCATCTTCTGTTTCCAGAGGTCATATATAAAAAAAAGGATTGATAAATTATTTCAGCAGCACATGTAGTCCTTTCCAGTCCTATGTTTCTAAAATATTTTGTCATATGAAGTAACATACATATATACAGCTAAATATAGATTCAGAGCTATTATATATCAGTCATGCAATCCAATGAAAAACTGTAGAAATTTGAGAATTTCTGTTTTCAATGAATCAGTATTGTTTTACATTTTCTCTGTTACCTGCTTTGATTCCTTTAGTCTTTGAGTCTTGATGAAATTTTCCAGTGTATTCCTGGGATAAATGCTCGTTTATGGACAAATAATTATATAGTTAATCCTGATTGCCTTTTTGAAGTATTGACACATAAAATTTCTTCTAGTCCTCTGGAACTTACGTAGAGTCCCAAAACGTATTGAAACATCAATGCCAATTATCTAGTGTTGTTCAGTTGTGTTTTGGATTCCTTAAAATGGAATCATCAACTTGGTGGCATCAGGGATCGTGACCCTCTGAAACCACAACTGCCAACAAAACATACTGGCCTTGTGTTGGTGCTGATCTAGAGGATCCAGGAAAGAAAGACATTCTATATACAAGCTGTACAAGGGCTAAAATGGAGTCTCTAATGGAGTCTCCAATGGAGTCTCCTTATTGCAAATTCATCTGCTTTTATAGTGCAAAGATTGTTTAGGTTAACATAGCCAATAGACAAAAGGGAAAGTGTCACTGTCCCAGAGCCACAGGACAGTCACAAGATGAGGTTTACATACCTAAGACATTGTATCATAACCTGGACACGCTGTACTAACAATTTAAGGAGATCTAGATCACAATCTAGGGAGATCTCTAGCCAGCTCTTTAAAAATTATCGAATGCAAAGTAAATTTTAAAATATTTAATTTTAGAAGTTGCTGCTTAGAAAACCTCCAAAGTTACTGTGAGAGGTATATCATCATCCGATATGACTGTACCATCTTGACTTTTTCTGACTACAAGGAGAGTCATAAGTATGTTTCCGTTTCTTCTCCATTTCCAATGCCATAGTTATATGGTTTTTCTTATATGAATAGATATATATCAGTGCTAGGATTGTTTTTCCAGTTGCTATTTTTTCGTAAAGAATTCCCAGTAACCTGCTACAGCAGAATTATTATATATATTATATATATTTATAGATATATTATTATTTTTATATATTATATATTATAATATATATTAATGTTACTCTTATTAGTAGTAGTAATATTATTATTATTTAGAAGTATCTTACTCATGTATTCTTAAGAGTGAATATGGACTCAGGTAAATATTCATGTACTGTTCTTTCCAGACACTCTATGAAAGATTGATTTGATCAAGTATTCATTATTAATGTGCTGATTCATCTCATCCTAAAGCAAACATTTAAAATAGGTCAGATGACTCATGCTTGGATAATGTCCATTTCCTTTTACTGCTTCTGAGCGTAACCTCAGATGGGCACGTACGTAGCTGAAACAGGTGAAACTTACCCTATTTTCTGACCAATTTCCACACTGACAGTGCTGCCATTGCATAGCTTTGCAAGAGCAATTTTAAGTTCTGTCAGAACATAGCCATATTCAAGTCAAAATTCTCTCATAATAATTTATTTTCCATAGTCAGCATGTCTTTTGCCTTTTTAATAGTTCGGGTCTTAACTATCACAAATCCTTTATCCAAAGTTCTGCCAATACTATTTTCTGAAGCAGAGTTTATATGAGCCATATAGTCCTCTTGATTTGTTGGCATATCAAATTTCTAGCGGTGTATACTTTAAATATTTTGGTTTCAGTTTCCTCAGTGCTTTCTGAGATGAAGTTGTGATGTTGGCTAAACAAATCAGGAAATACAAGAAAGTACTTCAGAAAAAATTCATAAAGTCATCTCTACTGACATGTGCAATGATATTCAGATTAATTTCTGAATTTCCAGTGACCAGTACCTGGGAAACCATAGCTGAAACACACGATCATGGAGCTGAATACTCTTCAGATACACTTACATCTCCAGATTCTTGCAAACTAATATTTAAAGAATCTGCTTCCTCTAAACACTTTTTAATCCTTTGAGATTTCTTCTTCTAATTGTCAGTACTACGAAACTGTGCCAGTAGCCTCAAGGTGAATATATCAAAATATACAATTGTACAGACATTGACGCATAGAAGCGATCTCAAGATAAATACACTGCCTCTCAGCTCATTACCTTATTCCAGGGAACCAGAGAGAAAAAGGTATCTTCAGAGAGTCGATCCCACTTGGTCTGTCTCTCGGGGAAGGTGGGGGTCATCCCAGCCGTCTCCCCACGGTTTCCCTAGGTTGGGAGAGCAGCTGCGGTCGACTGGTGCAGAGACCCCCCATGTTCACTCACTGTGAATCGGCGCCAGGGGAGAGACAAGACCGGCAATTGGCACCGGCATGGGCAGGACACACTGGTGGCGCTGGGGCCAGTGCAGGCTGACTCGGCAAGCCTGGGTGCCTCGCTGGTGCGGTGTGGAGTGCGCGGACCTGGTGCAGCGGTGTGGCCGGTGTGGAGCCGGCATGACACGGTGGCGCAGCACCTTACCCCCACCCTGGCGGCGGCCAATCCTGGCCTCGCCGGCATGGGTAAGAGTGGGCGCTGCTGCCACTGCGCCACCATGAAAGAGCCCAGCGGGGGATCCCGTAGTCCCAGCCTGGGGTGGTGGCTGCAGGGAGAGCCCCAGTGGCTGCAGTGGACACAGCGACTGCTCCAGACAGTCATGGGCAGCCCCATGGTCCCGGGGAGTCCCTAGGACGGCAGCGGGGCCTCGCACTGGCACCGTGCCGGCGGAGGTCACATGGAGGGGCGGTAGCCTCTCCGAGGGTGCCACGGGGTGACGCGCGGCCAGTAAACATGGCACCTCCAAGCTCCAAACACACAGTTTTTGGTGGGAACCGCCATTTTGCCTGGAGTGAAGATCCCAGAAGAGAGGTGGAGCCCGGACTGCTGGCCAATCAGAAGATGGCTAAGCTGGGAAGAAGACAGCAAGATTCGCGTGAGACTGGGAGGACCTAGAAAGGCTGACCATGGAAGTCCTTGCTCTCTTCAGCTTTCTGTGGGCTGGGGAGCAGCACGGCCCCTCTCCTCCCAGCTTCCAGACCTCGCAGCTTGACTCCATCCACCTTCATTGGCACCAGAGCCAAGCCAGCATAATCGCAAGTGGAAAACTTCCTCAAGGGACTCCCTGGGGTGGGGGGTGCTTTTCACTTCTTTTGTACTTTGCAGAGACTTCAAGTGCCGGGAGTGATACCATCAGAGAGAGGGAGAGAGAGAGGCGGCTTCCTTTCCTTCTTCTGCTCCCCGGCCAGCCCCACCTGGCCTTGAGAAGCAGTCTGGGGTTTTTTGTTTGTTTCTCCTGCGTGACTGTCGAGTTTTCATATTTGTGTATTTTTTGTTTAAGTCTGGGGTTCCCATAAAGTTTCTTCTGGTAGAACCCCAGACAATAAACTATTACCAGCTGTTAAATTCTGTTTAGTCTTTTCGTCACCGTTGTGTGCACACCCCTAATGAAAAATAGTGGTTCAAACCACCACACTCTATCTCCTTTCCCTCAACGCAGTAATAATTTGTCAGGAGTCTGAGAAGCAACATAACCAAGATTTTGACCAAAAGTGACCCACAAAAATTATACCACATATCATCATGCTCAGCTATAGAAGCTCAGGGAAAGGAGGAAAGGTCTTTGTCTTCTGAAGGACTCATTATATGTATTGATGCCCTGCTTTCCTGGAAATGGCTAAACATCTGCTCAGTTGATTGGAAGTAATGAATGAAGTTTTCTATTTGCTTGACTTTTGCACACAGCCTTTGCTTTCCTTATTAAGCTGTAATTGCCTTTATCCACCGCTGTCTTTGCCTTCCATTTTTTTCTTTATCTCATGGAAGAAGGTTATGAGAGAGAGGGTGGGCAGGTGCAAAACCTACAAGATATTCCTTATAATTCCACATGAGAACATATAATAAGTAGACGCAAAGTTAAACAACTGGAACAGGGATGATGTGATTTTATGAGGTTACAGTTACAAACTTATGATATGATCTTGGTAAATCAAGTAGTTGGTGTTTACTCAGATAAAAGACATTTTCTCCTCTACCTAATGAAGACTACCATGTAGCTCAAGAGTCCATCAGGTTATAGAGGTTCAAAGTAATTAGTAGTATTTTACCAAATCAATTCCCTGAATGGGGGTTCCCAGGGAATTAATTTAGTCCTATAGCCTTAATTAACCTATGCACTTAAGTTCATTTCATTTTAAGTCTCAGTAATTTGAATAACATTAGCTAAATAAGTATTCTGACTGACTAAAATGTGACTAAGTATACATTAAAAGATTTGGTAAACTGACATCTCTCCAAGAGCTCATGGTAATTACTGTTCCCTCCTGGAATATATGCTGGAAATGCAGGTTGATGCTTCAGTCTCTTTTAATAAAGTTTTAAGACAGAATTTGAAATAATGTATCCTAAATAATTACCAGTGACATCGTTCAGTCTTCCTATTCTTCACTCTTCTTCCCCCTCCCAAAAAACCCAAAAAGCCATTCTACATACTTAAAGTAGAAAATTTGTGATTTCTCTGAGAACTACATACATATAAGCCACACTCTAAAGAAAAAACAGTCATAAACCAACATGCAGCAAATTTTCAAAGTGAGGGAGAGAATGTTTTGCACATCCAATTTATATGTAACATTTATAAACGGAGATCTATTTTGTTTTGACTATGGGTAAGGTTGCTCACAACCAAAAGCTAAATAATTTATATAAAATCAAAGGAACCTAAACAAACTCCCTTCTAATAGCTCTGTCTTGTGTTTATCAATATCTTTCTAAAAGCTTTGCTTAAGGTGTTGATAGTGTTCCAGAAATAAATAACAATTTAGAAAAGGCACAGTGGATCTGCGGGCATACATATGGATAAGTGCATAAAATATTTAATTATTAGGACAGATATTAGGTTTTGTTGTTCCACTAAAATTGAATTATTCTTTGCTTCATCCAGCGTTTCCATTACATTAAGACACCTGTTTGATTTCTAATAACATTTTTATATTAATATTAAATTTATTGTAATTGGTTAATGAAAAAACAATATTGATCAATATAGAGGAATATGACTATATATTTCAGCCATTGAAACTATGCACCAGCAGACATTGAAAGTCTGGGAAACTTGTAGCAGTATTTTGGGGACTCCAAAAGGAGATACGACCAAGTTTATAAATGTTATAGAATAATTTATGAATGTAATATTTCTAAAGGTATCTCAGTTCTGATGGCAATATTTTGTGTCCTCACAGCTTAAAATGAACAAAAATACTGTAGTGTTGCAAAGCAAAACTAAATCAGGAATCACAAAATCAGAATATGTGCTCACTGGAAACCATTCTGACTTCATGACATATGAATCTACTACTGAATGCATTCATCAAAAGAAACAACATATCTGTTCAGTTTTTTCTGTAGCAAGTGCTACATGAAGAACTGCAAATACCACATAACTACTCACTATTTTTCCTTAATTTTAATTTAATACATAATACTAGGATCTGACTTCCTGAACTAGCTTATGATCTTAAAATATGTTTAGCAACTAATGAGTCCTTTGTAATATGTTCCATATAAAGAGGGACCTCCTTCTAATTGGAGTTCAGTATAAAGTTTGATTGAAACAAAAATGATTAACTGTAATTTATGAAAATATTACAGAAAATGAAAATAAAAAGTGTTTGGAAATGTAAAGTGAATATTTTTATTTCATGATCATATAAGTGATTATATATGATAAAAAATGGGAAGACAAAGAGCTTATGTCTACCTTTAAATATTTTAATGCTTGTATTTGGTTATTTCTCAATATCTAAGAAAGAGAGGAGAAAGCAGAGGTAGTTGTAATGGATCATATAGCGAGTCTAAGAAGATGAGTACTCTGTCAAAGACCATAGCTCATTGCTTTGGAGGGAGCACAGAAAATAGCAATTAATGATAAGCTAGAGAATAAGAGGGTCTTCCAAGTCCAATCATTAAGATGGTGACATGCATACTGAAGAATGAAAGTGCATATTCCCTTCAAAAATATAATTTAAAACAGTTTTTATAAAAATGCTACAATAATCTTACTCATTATTAACATTACGATAAATTCTGCACTCCAATTTATGATGTGAGAAATTTGTTAATTGTCATAACACAGAATCAGTCTTTCTGATTATCTTTCTCACTGCACTAACTTTGTCCTCTGCTGGACTATTTGGTGAGCTGCTTCTGTACTTGAAGTTAGTGGAAATATTTGCACACTTTTTTCGTCTTACAGTTTTGTTTTTATTTCAATTCAAAGTAGGAAAAATAACTTTGAAATTCATGACAGAACAATCAGGGAAAAGCCAGAGTACATTCAAAAAGAACAGAAACAGGAAACTGAAGGCAGTGAGAACCAAGTCTTACAGGAATTAGATTGGGTTAGTAGGATATTTTGGAAGAACAACCTGAATAAAGATGAGATCTTTAGATGTACTTTGTAATTTCAAAATTAATCTTAATATCTTATTGACAGGATAGGAAAGAAGCTTTACATCTTTTCTGGGAGTAACAAGACCATTGTGGTAATGAGTAATGTGGTAATACAGGCACTATCATTGTGAAACAGTATAGTTATACACAAGTATAGATGTGTAAAAAAGAAATCTCCAGAGTAAGTGAAGTTTTGTAAGTAAAGGGATGACAAAGGAGAATATTGAGTGCATGCAAATAATAATAAAGGATAATACCTATTTGGTAAATAATAATAATAATAATAATAATAATAATAATAATAATAATAATAATAATAATAATAATAATAATAAATAAGAATACTTTCTCAATTGCATTGATTTCATGTCAGGAATTAAGAGAATAAAAATACCAGAGGGAATTATGGACTAGATTTTTTCTGTACCATACACCAAAGAAAAGGATGGGATTTCAGCCATGAAGTATATTGCCAAAATTCTTATTATTTTTCTGAGTCTGACATAAAGTTATAAATATCTTTAAGTGCTCTAAAATTATACTATAAGCTATTCCAGAGAAGCACTGCCATTATAGAATTTCACAAACAGTCTCCTGTGTTCCCTATCAGACAAGTCTTTGCTGTGTTGATAAGGTAAGGTAAACCACAAGTAAAGATTTGGTTGTGCAGCATCACAATTGGGATTGAAAAGGATCAAGTTTTTCCTAGAGATCAGTGACTGTGTTCTGACCTAAGTAATTTCACTGAGAGCTTCAAGTAAAATAAGTGAACATTAATGGACAGGGGTTTTTTCCATGAACAATAAATTCCTTCTCCATCCGCTTCTCTCTTATTTTGCTTTAGTCTCTCTATGGAGAAGAAATTTCATTATGTGTAAGATGCATTCTCAGCGGTATTGGTCTCACAAATGCAATATTCCAACCCAATATTCCTCTTTCTTCTCCTCCTCATCAAGAAGTATCAGCCAAATGTAGTATCTTATTCTAGACTAGACCATAGCATTCAGACTGACATTCTGTAACAGATTATGTATCATGGTGTATTATGGATATACGTCCATCTATATATTATGTATACACACCCAAAATAATTGCATTAGGGTTTTTTGAGGATTATTCTCTACTAGTAGTGATTTTTTGTTTCACTCCTTCCTAAAATCATTTCTGAGTTATTGCCTTTGACTGTTCTTTATTTATTACCAAGAAATTGTGAATGTCAATCCTTCCTATCCCAAATGTCCGCCTTATTTTTCTGAAAATACTCTGCTATATTAAGATTCCAATCCATTCCAAAACTTATATCAGCATATCAAAGATGTTATTTTTGTCACATTCTTTCAGTGCACAGAGCACTTAATCAGTTGTGGCTTCTTCGAACATGAGTATCTTAGTTATAAGTTCTGTGCTCCTGTTCTCAGAACAGAACCTGTCATCGCATGAGTAAGATTAGAAATAATACTGCTAGCTTTAAGTGATTATTTATATGGATAATTACCAGCAGGATACAAAAGGGCAGAATAACAGACTGTTTAAAGTTTTCTTAAAAGCTATACATTTAGAAGACGACTGATTGGGAGCACAGAAAAGTGCAGGTGAAAGGCCAAGTTTTTTTATCAAGTCTTAATAGAGGTATCCATGCAATACTGAAAATATTTGTGTTTAATTTTTAACCAGACTAATTTGTTTTGTAATGCTTTTTTATATAATGTGTATTACAAAGATCCTTAACACAAGAACATGTGCTGGCTGAGCTTAGTAAAACCCTTTAGAATATTTACGTAAATTAGGGCTCATGATTTACAACCACAGTGTACATGCCACGAAGTGGCTATTTTTTTCTGTTTGTTCTTCACATTACAAATGAGAAATGTGCAAGTTTAACAATTTTTGCATTTGTTGTGGTTACAAAACTAACATGGAAGCTGAAAATGGGAGCATGAGAGAATAACTGAAAACGGCTTTTGTCTTTAACAATCACTTGAAAGAGCATTATTTTTGTTTCTTTCGAAAGGAGAGGAGAAGGGAGACGAGGGGAGGGAAGGGAAAGACAGGGGAGGGGAGGGAAGGGGAGGGGACAATGAATCAAACAAATTATGTGAAAAGCAAAAATAACCCTAACCCTAATACGAATATTTTGAAGTATTCTGTTTGGAAAGTTTAGCACACCAAATATCAGGGACACAAGTAACACTTCAGTGGGTGCCTTTGATGTTACTAAGAAGGAAATTATATTACCTTCATCATATTTAGCTAGACTAGGGGTTTCTGAAATATATTGAATATTAAAAACAAAAAAAAATCCCTAATGATCAAAATTCATATAGGGCAAAACTCTGACTTTGGTTGGTGACACATGGTGTGTTGTTTTAATGTTGTTGTGGTTTTGGGATTTTTATGGGTTTGTGATTTTTTTCCCCCCTAAGTTAAAATTATTTTAATTTTTCACTCTCTTACAGGAATTATTGTTTGGTATACAGTCTAGGTTGTTCTTGACCTGCATTGTGAATGACAGCAACTGATAAAAGTTTTGGATTTGTTTTGGATTTTTTGGGGAAATAAGTGTTTTTAAAGTTTTAGAGAGTATAATTCCAGTGAAAGTGAGTGCATTTCTTTTTTGTTTCAATTGTTGATATTTTTTCTTGACATTTCTTTTTTTTTATGCTTGATTTGTTTAATTTAGGAAATAAAATCGCAAGGTTGTAGTGGTGCTTCTGACCAGATTTATGGTTTTCACCTTATAGTGTCTTTTTCCTTTGATCATTTATGTGGTCAAGCGATTCAGCAGAGACTAGAAATATTGTTGAGGAAAAAATTGGATGGATATACTTTTATTTTTTTAACAGTGTTCAGCTTCTGTTCTGATATCTGTTTCATATGCATTGCAGTTCTGGGTGTGTCCTGGTTTGATGGACAAATTATTGATTAATAATTAATGGATACAGAGGTATTAAAGAAAATAAGAATTTATTATGGGGTAAAGAAAAAAAAACAAACTTAAAAATATTAAAATACCAAAAACCCTCCTGAAGAAAGCCCAATAACCACCTCCCAAAAACCCCAAAACCATCCACCAACACCCCCACCTGCGCCAGTTCCACAAGTGAACAAACAACAAAACTTATTCCTCGTTTCAATGTCTGAAAAAGTTCAGTTAATCTGAAGTAGGTGGCAGGAGGCGCCGATGGCCGTGGCGGGGGGTGGAAAGAGCAGCAGCACAGGCAGGCACGTGGTGACTCCAAGATAGCGGAAAAGCACAGAGGCTGGCAGCGCTGCTTGTCTCTGCGAGGTCCCAGGCCAGAAGAGAGGCGAGGTGAGTGAGTTGTCTTCTGAATATCTGCCCTGTGTGACTCCTCCAGTCCACTCCAAATAAGGTAATCTCGCTCTTATCTGAGCCATCATTGATTTGTTCGGTGCCATTCCGCCCCCATCTGTGTCTCAACTCTGCCTCTGGCCCCGAGCCCCCTGAGCTCCCCTCCCCAAGAGGAAACAAAAGAAAACATGTGAGCCAAAAGGGGGGGAGGGGAGGAAAAAAAAAAGAAATCTCTTTATTTAAACCTGAGTCAGAACAGGGAAAGTTTTCTGAGTCTCAGCTAACCCAGGACAGGGTGGTAGAAATTTATCAGTATTTAGAAACAGAAAGTATAAAAAAATATTCCATTCATCAGAAAATAGCTGTCTTGGGTCTCAAGAGACAGCTGGGGTCAAGTTTTGACCATTTGAGAGACAAAGACCTTCTTCAATTCTCCAGCACAAAATAAGTGGATATGATTTTTAAAAAGCACAGCCAACTGATCAGAAATTAATTTATTAACAACTTTTTTTTTTCTCCCACTACTTATGAAGGTCATCATTAAGCATTAGTATTCACCTTTTTAAGGAATGTTTTAGCAGATTTAGTTTCTGCAGTACTTATTTATTAAATCTGGGACAGATTAAAGTCTAATGAGAAGTAAGCATATTGTACAGAGACTTTTTATACGCTGTTTCGGATTTGCCAGAGTAATTTATATACATTTTTATTAAAATGTGTTGTAAAGCCATCTGGCAAATGCTGTTTGTAGTTTTATAGGGCCACAAAGACCTTCCAACTTTTATTCTCAGTTATCTCATTTACAAAGCTGTTAGGTAATTCTTCTGCAAGGGCAAAGCTCTCTAACTCTCTCCTCCTCTCCTTCTCTTACCCTCTTACTTTTACTAGATATTAAGATTGGAAGATTCTTCTTCTCGGGTATGTATGGTGGTGTGTTGTGGTTTCGGTTTGTTTTGGTTTTTTATTCACCATACTAGAAGGCACTGATTTCTCTTGTTATCTGACCATTTTGAAGTTTTATTTAAAAGATGCATTTCATTCTGAAAGTGTCTGAAACAAATGTGAACATCATAAAAAGGAAGAGGATCAGTGGCAGAATTCACATGCATACATGGGAGAAATGTTAAGGATTGCACTAAGAGTTTTTGATGTCTGTAGGACTAGAATTGATTTCACATTTCAAAACAGATAAAATAAATGAGCCACAGAGATAGAATTTGCAGTTTCTTTATGTCCTAAGTTTTCAATTTATTATTTTTCACTGAATCACAATATTTCCACAGAACTGTAGGATTATTCAAGTTGGAAGGGATCCCATGAAATCTAGTCAAAATTTGAAAGCACTCCTTAAATTCAATTCAGAACAACTTCCTCAAGCTTTGTCTAGCTGGACATTGAAAACATTTCAGGAAGAGGGTTCCACAACCTTGTTTCAGTCTTTAATTACCTCTAGTTATCTATGATGTTTGTTTGGGGGTTTTTTGTTTCTTTTTATATACTGTTGGAAACTCCCATTTCAATTTATGAAATAAACTTTTCCTTCCCAGTCTGACATCATCTGAAACTTTGATGAAGGCATGTTCTGTCTCCCCCAGGTCACTGATAAATAAGTTAATTTTCTACCATGAGGGATAAAAGATTTGTAACCAAATTTCATGTGGGGAATGAAAAATTAACCTTTATTCTTTTAGCCTGACAGTCCAGCCAGTTTCGTTCTATTTAGTAGTCCATCTACCCCTTTCCCATCTAGTGTCATCTTGATTGTAACGTCAAAACGTAGATAGAAGACTGTTCTGGGAGACTGTGACAAAAGCGCTGCTGTAGTCAAGATGAATCTGCTGCTCTTACCCTTGGTAAATCCAAGCTGTCTAGTCCTAGTCACTTTCTTCTTTTTCACGGGCCCAGAAATAATTAGGTAGAGGACTTGTGTCATGCATTTCCCAGGGACTGAAGTGAAGAAGACTTGCCTGTAGCTCCCTGAATTTTCTTTCTTGCCCTTTTTCAAAATGGCTTTAAGATTTGTGACACGTCTTTTAGTAGTGGTTATCACAGGCATGAGAAAACAGCCAGGAGTTGCTATCCATAGCATATGTAAAATTAAGTTTGTTTAGCTAGCTAATATTCCTAATTTTTGTTAGGCAAACCAGTAGAGCAGGAAATAACAGACAAGTTACAGAGCTGTTTATTTAAAAGCTTGTCTGACTATATGAGCTTATTCCTTTCTGTAAAAGTGTCTTAAAATAAGTCCCACAATTTTAGAAAATCATAAAAAACTATTCTGTGTATAAGATTTTTCATTTTTATAAATTAAATGGTTTGTTTCAATGAGCAAATATGAGAAGTAACAGTAGGCAACTGATTTCAGTACATTCTAAAATATCTGTTCTTTTTTCACTTTTTTGAAATTTATTTCAATTTGAAATGTTATTCCTACTAGTAGTCATACATACAGAAAATTGGCATCACTGAAATACAAACTTTGTTGTATAAATAACATATGAATAACATGAAAATACAAAGTTGGACTACACTCCAAAACCAATTTAATTTTTTTACATTTGTCAGTGACAATGTTATTCCATTTTCCTCTCTAAAACTGTGAAATCTTACCCTCAACTGTATCTGCCATTAACAGAAGAAAACAAGGATCTTTTCTAGGAACATGCACAAATAAAATATTCAGAATGATTTTAGGTATGCCCACTTACTTACGTAAAGAAGCATACTCATTTAACAGCAGTTCCACACATCTGACATTTGAGAGTAATGAGTAAGTTCTTTTCAGGGATAAATATCTGAATTCTATCCACCTCAGTTACATGGGATGTAATTGCAATTTAATTGACCTGGATCCTTTGTAAATTGCTCAATCCCCAGTGTATACAGCCTAACTGACTGTATAGTTCAATGTTATTGTATCAGCCATAAGTGTGAATAGAACTGTCAGGAAATGCAGTTCTGCAAGGGATATGGTCCTCTGACAAGGCATAGGGCCTGATCCTGACTCTGCTGATCCATCCTGCCTGATCCTGACCATAACGCTCTGGGTGCTGTCTCAGGGCAGATGAGAGTGCAGGTTCCTATCCTGACACTAAAACCCAGCTGCCTTTTGTCGATCTGAGCCAAGAAACAGTTGCTTTGTACTTGGAATGTGTATGTATACTGCTTGCCCAGTCAAAGATTTCTGAAGAAGCAGACCCAGAAAGGAATCAGTAACAGGATCTGGCTGCTCCTAAGTAACCCCTGAGCATTTAATGTTATCATACGGGTCAAATGAATTGACGTTAAAAGGAGGAGTTCATTCTAAAGGACAAGAAGGACAAGAAATCCACATATCATCACAGTATATGGTACAAAATCAGGTCAAGGGAATGGATTCAGTACTTGGTTAAGAAAGTTTCAGAACTAAATATAATCTAGAACTGTTCTTATTGCCTTATTTTTCTCTTCAGGTTTGCAATTAAGTATCCTATGATTTAAATAAAAATTTGTTATAATTTTCTGGGTCTAGGATGTCTGTTATTAAATGTACATTTTGAAGAAACAGAAAACTTGAGGCTTACGCCTCTTGAGTGACCTTATTCTGGCCATTCAATTCCACTGCAGAGGCTATATGAGACCTATATGTGGCATCTCTAGATCTGAAAGTCCAGTTTTACTTCAGAAATAATTGCCTTTTAAAATGTCACATTTGTAAGGGTATATCTTGAGTAATATATCAGAAAAACTTTTTCTGGACTGGCATGTATAAAAAGGTATCAAAAAGATCTGTTTTCTATCAGGACTTAAAAATTCAGTTAAAACTGTATCTGTGATCTACAGTCATTATTAGACATTATATTTAGATCCTCTAACAACTGCTCAGATGTGTTGGAAGTTCTTCAGATGTCTATGTACAGCTCAGGACTGTGGATTGTGTTATGACGGCCGGGAGTCTAATCTGTGGTGTTTGCATTGGCAGATTTAGCATTAGAGAAATGGTCAGCTTCCCACAAGACAAGAACAGAAACTGTATCAGTTTCTCAAATTCCAGCCTAGCTTTCCTCACTCTGTAAAATCAATCTTTTCTTACAGTGTCCTGGTTTTGGCTGGCACAGAGTTAATCTTCTTCCTAGTAGATGATGGAGGTGTGTATTTTGTATTCGGTATGAGATCAATGTTCATAACACACTGATGCTTTAGTGGTTCCTAAGTATTCTTTACTCTAATTCAAGGACTTTCCAGTGGCCTGTACTCTGCCAGTGAGCAGATGCACAAGAAGCTAGGAGGGAGCATGGCCAAGACAGCTGACCTGAACTGGCCAAACAGATATTCCATGCCACAGAACAGCATGTTCAGAATATAAACTGGGGGAAGTTGTCCAGGAGGGGTGGATTGTTGCTTGGAAAAGGGCTGGGCATCTGTCAATGGGTGGTCATCAACTGTATTGTGTGTCACTTGTCTTTCTTGGGCTTTGATTACTTCTTTTTCGTTTTTTCCTTTTAATTCCTAATATTTTTAATATATTAATTATATTATTTCACTGTATTACATTGTATTGTATCATATTATATTACATTACATTATATTTATTATTAATTTTATGTCTATTTTTAAACTCTTCTTATCTCAACACAGAGCTTTTACCTTCTTTATTTCATATTCTTCTCCCCATCCCACTGGGATTGGGTGACTGAGCAGCTGTGTGGTATCTAAATGTCATCAGGGATTAAATCACAATGCTTAATTCAAGCCAGCACATTTCCTCTTAACATAGAGATAGGAAGCATAAGGGTTATTCAGAGGTTCTCTTCACCATGATTAACTTTAATTTAGTTAATATTCTGTTTATTATGTAAACAGAAGTAAAATTGGCATTTGTCATATAACAGAAGGTGTAGCATAGAATAAACAGCTTGATCTGAGAACAAAAGCATTTTTCTTTGACTTGAAAAAGCAGTCAAACTGTTGTCAATGATACCTGCTTCCTGTGTAGTGTCATTTCAATAATGCAAGAAAACATTCTTATTTTGAAATACTGACATAAAGGCAGTAGGAAGTATTCTTATGTATCTGAAGATTCTGGTTTGCAGCCTGCATATATGATAGGTATAGAATTTGAGATCTATATTAGAATGTTTGCTGTCCACTTGAGCATATTTAACAGCTTTTCTGATTGCATATGCATGAAAAAAAACCAAAAACCAAAAACAAACAAACAAACAAACAAACCCCCACAAAAATAGCTTTCTGTCATAACTCCCCTAAAAGTACAGGTTTAAGTAATGATTACTTCTGGAAGATAATTTGCTGCAGTATCCAAGGAAACTTTCATGATGCCACAATTTTTTTCATATGAAATCACTGTGATTGCACCTGATTGGAACTCTTAACTGTTTTTAGAAATACTTTTACATATTTTTTGTGTTCATTTAGATCTGTCAGGCAATTTTTTCCCCTCATATCTTAAAAAATTCTGTTGGGAAATATTTCTACAGTAATAAAATTCCACCTTTTCCATGGACCTTGTAAATGATGAGTACACAAGCATGACACCAGATTTGAAGTCAGACATCACAATATTTGATTCATTTCTTGTTCAGTTCCTTAGTCTGAAATTAAGGTGATGTTTTCTTTCCTTTCAGAAATCTGGTATGTGCTGTCATATTCACTTGCAATTAATACATGTCTGTTTCAGACCAATGACTTCAACAATTGTGAACCTTCAAATATCTCTTCAGCTTTTCATAACCAGGTGTTGCCATGGTATCCAGTCTGTCAAGAAAAAATAATGTAGTCTGGTCTTGACAACTGTGTTGATGAGTATTACTGCTTTGTCTTGTAGCTTTAACAAACATACTCTTACTGCTAAAAACTATGTGAGAAAATTAGCAACTCTATTAAGGACTGCACAAATCTTGCTCATAATCCTGTAAGTAAATTTAATCAAGGTGAAACTAGTTGGTTTGGGTTTTTTTTCTGAATGGAACCTGAGGAAATATATACCTCCTGGGACTTTTTAAATTATATTTCAGTTAATTATAATTTTATTGTTATTTATATTATAATTTTATTTCTTTTAATTACACACTATTTTTATAGCAGCTCACATACAAGGGAAACGTTCAACTTTTTATCACATCACACAGTTTCTTAAAGGAATAAGCTTCCTGCTAGTCTCAAAAAAACGTTGGAACTCTTTCAAGTTTGTCAGATGAATGTTTAAAAAGGTTATATTGAAAAAAAGTCATAGAATTATTGAATCATAGAATGATTGAGTAGGAAGGTGCCTTAAAGAACCTTAAAGGACCTTTTAGAGATCATCTAGCTCCAATTCCCCTGTCACAGGCAAGGACACTACGCCAGGCTGCTCAAAGCCCCATCCAACCTGGACTCGAACACTTCCAGGGATGGTGCATCCACAACAACTTTGGACAACCAGTTCCTGTGTTTCATCACTCTTATAACAAAGAATTTCTTTGTAATATCTATTCTAAGTCTACCCTTTTTCAGTTAAAGTTTACTATTTGTCCTATTTCTACATGCCTTGGTAAAAAGTCCTACTCCAGCTTTCTTAAAGGCTCCTTCCAGGTACTGAAAGGCTATTTTAAAGTCTCTCTGGAGCATTCTCTTCTTCAGGTTGAACAACCACAGTTATCTCAGCTGGCCTTCCCTGGAAAGGTGCTCCAACCCTGTGATCAACGTATTGGCAGTGTTTGAACTTGCTCCATTAGTTATATGACTTGTTATACTGGACCAGAGGAAGTCCTGGTCCATTAATCAATTAAATGGTAGGGATAGTGATCAAGAAACTGAAAGAATCTTTTCATTATAAAGGTAAAATACAACCTCTAAAAAGTACAGTTCATCTGAACTGGCTTTCACATAGTTAAAGATGCATATGAACAATGTCCTTTATGATAATGATCTCAATAACATCAACAGATTTGCTGATTCTGTTGGGTGTGTTTCACTGTCAATACTTTGTTAGAATATATCAGTACTTGTGAATGAGACATAGCAAAGTAGATAAGATGTGAAAGAAAGTCTTTCTGAACTACATATTAGGTGACCCAGTGATAACGGAGAGATGATCATTTTCCTTGAGCAAAAAAGGTACCTGGTTACAGAACTGTGTTAACAGTTGGCTGTTTTTCTGTGGGCAGGTCTTTGTAAAAGAGTAGATTGAACTGCCTTATCTAATAGACGTTATTTCCTATTCTTCTTCCAGGACCTAAAGAAAAAAAATTACAATAATATCATGAGGAGTGCTGGTATGACAAAGGGCATATCTTTATAGGTTTTCAAATACTTCATATCCTGGATTTGGTAATGCAATATATTTCCTTTGTCTGAAAGAGAAGAGGGGAACTCTACTTGTCATGTATCATACATTTCTGGTACTGAAGTGACTTATTCTATGTCCTCCATAACATTTATGCTGAAGACAGGAGAAATAGAGTAGGGATTAAGCCATTGATGTTCAAGTAGGGAATAACAAATTTAAATTCTGTTCCCGATGGATTGCAAATTTAATGTTCTGCTCCAAGGATCAAAAACAGGTTGTTTCCTTCTTACCACTTTTTTTCCCAGCACCATATCCACTAGTATTTTAGATGATGAAATCCTTAAAACAAGAAGGGTTGTTTTGTTTTGTTTTATAAAGGGGGCCATCAGATCCAAGGAAGTGCCTTACTGTAAGCAGCAAATAATATTAGCCATCCTTCCATTAAGTACCAGTCCAGTATGACACTACTCATGAAAATGAGTGGACTGCTCCAAAACACTCATATACAAAAGCAGAATAACGATGCACAGTATTATTCACAAGCACATGCACACCCATAACCCTAGCATTTTCTTTCAGTGGTAAAAAGGTAAAGAAATGTAGAAGAATGCGGCTGAAAACACACAATAAAATGAAAATTAACTACACAAAAGAGCTTTACCTTTTTTGAATGATTCTTTTAATGTGAGTCATCTGATTAATGATAAATAACTAGAAGTGCAGAAGTATAGCAAGGAATAGTCAATCTTTTTCTATCAGCTAAATTAGATGAAGAACATGTGAAAATGAAGTGTTTTGCAAGTTGTACATGAAGTACTGTATCTAATCAGGCTCCAAAAGGATCATTTGTCTCCTGCTTTTTGTGACAAGGTTAGAATTTTTAATGATTCCTTTTGGTGAATCCACTAAGTTGCAGATAGTAAAAGAGAACTTTCTTCATTTTAGAAACATTCACAGCTCTGTGAACTTTTCAGGCTTACCCTTCAACTAAACTGTGATTTTCAAGGGAATATCAAACAACAGTTGTCATATATTAAAGGAGAAAATAGTTAACCTTTTTTTAAAAAATATACTAAAATGGAATAAATTTTGAAAAGGACCTTATCCTTCAGCTTCTGTTGTGAGTCAGAGAGAAATCAAATTTATTTTAAGGCTTAGGTTGTGTCATTTGCGGGATTTCTTGTCTTAGAAGAATTTTTCAAAGAAGGTGTCTTCTGCAAGTATATCTTATATAGAGCTGTTCTTAAATCATCACACAACAGCTGTAGAAGCACTGTTGACTCACGATCTAGTAAGCAGAATAGAGGTTGTATATGGTCAAAAAAAAATTTTTTCCACAATGATATACATAAAATTTAAAGTAGAAACACAACCCTTATTTTATTTTCTTCCACTTTGAGATTGGAAAAACTGAATGCTTTATTCAATTAAAAAGCTATTGACTCTTGGTATTATTCAATTCAATCTATACTACTGATGCTTCCTATGCCTTCCACACCTGTAAGTCCAGGGGATATACATTTGGGAGATACAATTACTATTTTATATTAAAATGGTGAAGACCAGATTGATTAAAAGATTTGAAATAAGAAACTGTCTCTTGACATACTATCACATGAATCATATTTAAAATTACTAGAGGAAGCTATTTAAAGCTTCATAGAAGTAGACAGTGTTCTGAAATAAAGTTAATGTATTTTGAAACTCATCATACATGTAATTACAACAGAAAATTTGTGACCCTTTCATCCTCTAATAATCCTTTCCTCAGGTCTGAGTTTCTGAACACTTTCTTTTTGTGTGCCTGCAGAAAGGGAGGTTTTTTGTAAACTTTAACTTGACTAGAAACTTCTTAGGAGACAATTAAGACATTTGATATTGTCACAACATCCTTCTGGGCAAGTTGCCCAGCTGTGAGACACACACTGTTTCACAGTGCACGAGGTAAAGAACTGACTGAATGGTGGAAATGAATGAGGCTACATCTGGTTTGCAACTGGTCACCAACAGTGTTCCTCAGGGCTCAATTTTAGGGCCAGTCCTGTTTGTTACATTGATCAACAATTTGGATGCAGGAACTGAATGCACCGATAGCAAGTTTGCTGATGATACCAAACTTTGAGATGCTGTTGATTTTTTTGAGGGATGGCAGGCCTTGCAGAAGGGCCTAGATAGGTTGAAGCATCAGGCTTTGATAAATGGTATGAAATTTGCCAAGTCTAAATGCTCAATCCTAGGATGGAGTTAAGCCAAGTGTAAGAGTAGGGGGAGAAGAGTGTAAAATTTTTTCACATATTTATAAAGTTATTTCTATCTAAATGACTGTTTTATCTAGACTTACATCCTTCTTGATGTAGTAGCTTCACTAACAAACTGTACTTTTTGTGTAAATTACTTTAACATAAATCATGATTAAGTAATAAATCTATCCATTTTAACTTTACTTGTCAGCTTGGCTATCTACTGTCTAAACCATGATTCATTGGATTAAAAGCTATTCTCACACCTAGTTAAAGCCTTTTGAAATTAACAAAGAAAGGAATCCGAAAAAAGGTTTGCTGTCTCTAAATAACACTTTTCAATGGTTGAACTCAATGACATCAGAGGTCTTTTTCAACCTAAATGATCACATGATTATGTGAGTCTCACGCGATACATCAGCTAACTGAAGAAGAGGAAGTTAGGTGATCTAACAGGAGTTAGCATCCTGCAGTGTTTACAGTGTTTATGGACTACTGAAAAAATCACATGGAATTAAAAGAAAATGTACTGAGGAAACCCAGAAATCCACAGCAAATGTCCAAAAGATTAAGTTATAGATAGACCAAAATTTAAATGTGACACTACAGGGTCGTAAAGTGTAAGCATGCTTAAATTCTAATAAAGTTAACAGAGAAATTGAAGCAAGTCAGGATCAAATCTTTTGCAGGTTTGGTAAGTCACCTGTACAAAAACAGAATTCTAGACTTTTCACATGCATTTTGAAGTGGAAGACATAATGTGACAAAGAACCTGGAGGTTACAAGACTTAGCCATCTTTCATGAAAACCTTCACTCAACTGTATCGTAGACAGTTCTGGACTGAGAATCAATCCCAAAAGCAAACTTCTGGTATGAGTGAAAGTGAAATCAAATCTAAATATCAAATTGAAATTAAACCCAGGCAAAGGTCAGAATTCTTATTTGAGGACTCATCATCAATTTGCCTCCTTTATATAGTTCTTCCTATCCAGCAGCATAACACACATATATGCATCTGCGTACACCATATATATATCCTTTAGGAGAAATTAATTTCACTGACATTTCTAACCTCATCTAGCATGAATACTTAGGTTTAATTTGAATCTCAATAATGTATATAAATACCAACAGGGAGTGTATGAAAGAGGACAGAGCCAGCTGCTTTCACTGTCACTATCCCAGTGACAGGATCAGAGGCAATGGGTAGAACACCAGGAAACAGTTTTTCACTGTGAGGGTGACTGAACACTGGTACAAGTTGCCCAGATAGGTGGAGTTTCTATCCTTAAAGATATTCAAAAGCTGTCTATACATGGTCCTTGGCAACTGGCTATAGGCGGCCTGGCTTGAAAATGGTGCTGGACCTGATGACCTCCAAGGTCCTTTCCAACCTCAACCATTCTGTGTTTCTGTGGGTTTATTAAAGACATTCATATAAAGAAAGGTTGCAAAGCCAGACAAGCATGCTATCTCTCCTGCTCTTGTTCACTCAGTAATAACTCAAATCCCTTCTATCCTTTCCATAAGAAATCTCATGCAATCCCTCAGTGCTGTTACTCTTTACACCATAATGTCTCCTGTATTCCTAAGCAGCAATCCCCCTTAAGACTAAAGGTGCTACAACATTAATTCATATTCTTCTGTTTTACATCTGGTCGATGGGATTGAGACTCTTCTCAGACATCATTGTGAGGGATTTGAGTTGGGTATCCTTTCCTCTGAGTCCTCTGTTTGTGTTTTCCACCTTCCTTTTTCCTCCTGTGCTTTTCTAGGTTCATGGAGTTGGGCCTCAATTGAGCTGTGGTGAGCCATCAAGCAGCTAGAGCTCCTTCATCCGTATTTGTCTTTCTGTGTTCTTTTGTGGATGAGCTTTTGACATATAACCTAACATAAAATATCTCATCTTTGCATTTTGAGGAATAGAGGTGCACCATTTTTCATAGAATTTCAAAGGTCTTCAGTTAGATACAAAAAATATTTGTAGACGGTGACTGCACACATCTAATTTTCTGAAAGATAAATGGCAGCTTGAGTTTGAATTAAGAACAAAACAGCGTATTCCTGGAGAAATTTATACCATTGCTTAAATGCTAGAGAATGTGGAAAGCTAAGATGACTTTCATCTGCTCAGATAAATCAGCATTTCAAAGTACTGCTCCAGAAATAACCATGACAGACATATAAAACAGCAATGAAAAAAATAATGAGAGGAGTGAAGGCTCATTCATTTACTCAGGTAAGAAGAAATTACAAGAAAATTGAACAAAATAATTAGAAATAGCTGAGAAGATAACAAAATTGGAAGTAGGCATGAAAATGGAAACAGAGCAGGTGTCATGACTATTCAGACAGAAGAACAGGTCTCAAGGCAATCTAGACAGAGATATCATTGCTAGCAATTGTGGTCTTATGGACTTACTTCACAAAGACAACAGTCTCCTCTTTGCTTTTCTTAGGGGAGGGCTTAAATCATACCCTACTATGTAAAGGTTTGTGAGAGTTTCATTTTAAGAAACAAGACTGAAATAATTCCAGAGCAAGTTCCTTAAAACTAAGCAGTATTTACCAATTCCTTCACTTAATACAAAATACAATCTTAAAAAGATTTTACTTGTACAGCACATTACCAAGTATTCATATTTTTACTGATAACCAAGATCAGTCAGACGTCTGTTCTCTTCTGGAAGTTGAGAGAAATAACCTTCATTTTATGTAGTCTACTACTGGGGTTCATCTCAGTCTGACCTAAAATTCAGATTCCCTTTCCTTACTTTCCTTGGCTTTCCTTTACTTTCTAGTCATTATTTCTAGCAGTTATCAGAAGTGTCAGAATGTTCTTTCAATGGGAAACTTTGCTTGTTTTTAACTATATACTGTTCTGTCTTAAACCAGAAAACAAATCCTGAGAGATCATTTTAAAGTTTGCAGTGCATTTTCAGGGGAAGAGGAGTTTAAACAGATACTGCCATAATTTCTTGGCAATTTTTCCTTCACTGATTTGTGGCTGCTTGTTATACCCTGGTCTCAAAGCTATGCACTTAACTGGGAGTATTACTTTTAAAATTATATTTAATGCTCTGAAGTTCACTCACCAAACTTTTGAAATGCCTTTTAGTTCCTAAGTACCTCGAGATCACACAAAAAGCAAAACACAGCATATGTTTCGCCAAGAGATTTCTTTTAATTTAATGAGCAAATAAACATTTTGGCAAAAGTTTCACATGGACAGCATACAAAGTAGAAGCATTCCACAAAAGCACCCAGCACCACACCAGCCCAGACAACTTTGTACAATCCAACCCACCAGTTTTAAGTTAGCCAAAAGAGATTAGGAATAAAGAAAGGAAAAGAAATTAAAAGAGTAAAGAAAGAAGAAGAAAAAAGTAGTAAGAAAAGAGATTAGAATAAGAGAATTAAACAGCTACCACCCAAGAGTCCTCTGGATGTCCAGGGCTTCCTATGGTGATGGCAGGTCCCTAGACAAAAAGCAAGATGGAGTCCCTACGCTGCTATATTTCTGTTTTGGCTACTGTGGCCACCCCTCCCAAGTGGGACCTCCTGTTCACTGGACACTCTGTGGTCCTACACAAAAGTGAGAGGAGATGTAGCCAACTAGAGGCTGGGCCAGGGTTCCAGAGGGGGTTGTTGTGAGTGGGCTACCAGGTGGGCCTTTTTAATGACAGCTCTGCCGTGTCTTTTCCGTGGCTTCAAGCCTGACCTTGTGGACCCTAGCCCAGCTTCTCCTGCAACACACATACATCTGAGTTGGCTCTGACCCAGTAACAAAATACTAACAATAACTGATGCACACACTGCTTCTTTCCATATTTTTTTGGAAAAAAAATAAAACTCAAGCAAACAGGAGATCTCCATTAAGAAACAACACAAAAAGTCAACACTAGTGCTAGTGGTTAATATGTGAAAGCGGGCCAGCACTTCAGTTTGTTAACAGTTCAAATGTCATTGTCTGATTGGATCATTGTATCAAAAAGGTATTTGTGCCTAAAATATTGGTAATTAATACTCTCACTGTTAGATGACTAAGGAACATAGGATTCTCAAATAAATAAGTTTCAGACCAGAATTAAAGAAACCAAACCAAATCAAAAAAGGGCTAATCTTATTAAAATAAGCTTTCATTTATCAACACAAGATGTCTGTTCTAAATTTCACTGAGGCAATAGAGAACATACCACTGATCTCAATTAACTTTAAAATTATTATAATATTTTAATAAACATTCTTAATAATACTATAGGTTAGTGGCAACTAAAAGTTAACTAAGCATTATAAAAATAAAAATATCTAATATATAATCTGACAATGATAGATGAGGGTTTTTGGATTCTGTCTTTGTTCTATTTGGAGAAATTACTGTTTCTTAAATATATTTATAATCTATCACCTTTTCAGATGATAACTCTTTAACAGGGTCTGTTGTGATAGGACAAGAGGTAATGGTTTTAAGCTAAAAGAAGTTGGGTTTAGACTACATATAAGAAAGAAATTGTTTACAATGAGAATGGTGAAACATTAGAACTGTAATAATCCTATTCTGTTGTCTTTTTTTTTTTCCAGAAAGAAGACAACTTTATGGTAAGAATGTTACACAATTTTTTCTTAAATAGAAGAAATGTCAAATTTAAATGCAAAAAAAAATAAAATAAATAAAATCAGTTCTCTGATAATCGTACTCATATTTATTTGAATTTCTTCCAGTTCTCCTATACACTTTTTCAATATGCAGAGCAAGAAATATAGGACATATTCACCAAGGATATGCTAATCTGCATCACAGTATTTTCCATTTTTTTTCAATCTTCTTTTCTTAATAATTCTAAAGATTTGTGATTTTGACTGCTATTGCATATTATGCCAACAGTTTCATACCACTAAGTTTTCAATCCTCCATAACAACACTTACTTCAAGGTCCCTCATATTTTAAGTTAATATTATTTTTTTAAAATATCACTTTACAGTTGTCTAGATATAGTTCTATCCCACTCAGTCTTCAGACCTTCTGAAGTTGTTCAAAATCAGCTCTCATCCTGGCTTGTGATTAACAATCTTTTCACTTCCAGAGTCTTGTCATTTACATGTTGAATGATATGGATTTCAGCCCCCTTTGCTGCAGAACTCAACGGGTAATCTTCCACAGTAAAAACTGACCATTTATGGGAGTTTGTTATTCTGAATCAACCATTTGAGCAACCAAATATGTGCTGGATACTTTCTTAAAAGCCTTTGATGAAGGAATGGTGGCGAAATTTGCCTGCAAACCGAGAAAGACTTTATTAACCAGATTATCCTTACACATATAGTATGCATTCTAGAAAGCTTGAGAGTTGTGAGGAAGGTCTTCTCTTAATAAAAGCCATGTTCCTTTCCCCAACTATATTTTATTTACATAGCCATCTATCAATTTTTTTCCTTTATATTGTAGTGGAAAATTAATTACACCAAATCATAAGTCAGTGATACACAGTTATCTTAGTCTTGCAGAAATACAGCCATTTCACCAGATAACTCTCTACATGCTCTCAAAACACGACCACTCAAAACAATATTAAGGTTGATATAGAGATTAAATCAGAAAACAAGTTGATTCATTATGCCTAAACAGCAATGAAGGAACTTGTTTGTATATTCGAGGATATGTACGTATTTTAGGGAGTGCTCACTCTTCATTGTAAAGGTTAATGAACATGTCTGACAACTTTAAGTGTTAGAATAATCATATCAGCTAGCAGTTATTACATTTTTACTCTTATGATAGCCTTTGCCTCAGCATGTTCTACTCTTCAAATTCTGCCTTGACTTTGTTTCAATGAACTTTGCTTCTCAAAAAGAAATAGGATCTGGCAACGCTGTATCTTTCATGCAAATGCCCATCTGAAGACCATACTGATGTGATGCATCATTTTGATTTAAAGTTTTTAGGGGCTGTATTACTGAAAATTAATATTGTACATTATAACAAAAAAACCCCCACTTTGCCTCATGAAGATTTTCATTTAGTTAGGCATTTATATACATAATGCTAATAAAATAAAATTAAGCAAAAAAAAAAAAGTCATTGTTCTCACAACATCTCAATGTGTTCAAAACTTCTATTATAAAAGGAGTGACTGAAGAATGACAGCTACAGCACAGTGAGTAGAAACTTATATCAAATTCTTAAACCATTCCAACAATTTGAAAAGGTTTTTTCATTCTCAGAAGACAGCTGCCTTGGTTTGATTTATTGTTAGATTTATATTTACCAGGAGACATACTCTGTGTTGTGCACAGTTATTAACCCTTTTTGTTATTGTTTTTTCTGAGGTGTGATTAGTAAGCACACATCACAGTATGAACTTGTGTTCATCCTTGATACCAGTGATAAGTACATGTCATTTTCATTTAGATGGTCTAGGAGTCCCTACAGAAACGCTATCCCTGGAGCATGGTTGGTTGGAGTTTATGCAGCTTAAGTTCACTTGTCCTCAGACAGCATAGTACTCAACTCATAGATACTCTACAGATGTTATCATGGGTTTGTGAAAGCCAGAGAACACAGTTAACTTTAATGTTTCCTATGTGAAGTTCTTAATCACAGCACAGACACTGCTTCAATGCCTTTGCTTCAGCAATAACTTAGGCAATGACAAAAGTAAAATCATAAGCCACATGTGATTTTGGATTTTGTCTTAGTACTTCTACCATCTTAGACTTCTAGATTATTGTGGTGGTTTTACCACTAGGGGGTGCAACAGTGATGAAAGACGTAACAGAGATGTAACAGCAAACACAGGCTTATTTTCTATGGGCTCTATAGACCTTATAGGATCCCACTTGGCACTAAACAAATACACACAACAGACCTGACAGTGTTCTGCAATTAAAAAAAAACAACAAAAAACCAAAGTGCTCCTCCAAGCACACTGGTGGGCTGAGGAGCAGAAGGAAGGAAGGGAAAGCTGCCTCAAAGATAGTATCACCTGGTCTCAGGGCCCCTGAAAGACAAAAATAGTGAAAAGCATCCTCCCCGGGAACCTAAGAAGACAGATATCATTTGCATTTTTCCTGGGTGGTCTCCTGGTGCCACTGTTGGTGCTCCGGCGCTGCCACGCTTCTGCCTGTGCTGAAGGAGATGAGGGGAAGCATGCCACATGGTCCTGGACCTGGGAGGAGGGGAGTTGTGCCTCTCCTAGGTCCAGAAGAGGCTAAAAGAGGCAGGACTTCCATGTTCATGGCTTTATATGCTGGAAATCCCGGATGAACTTGGAGTCCTCTTCCCAGCCGGGCTGCCCTCCTATTGGTTGGTGGCTTTGGGCACTCCCTCTATCTGAGATCTTCACCGTGAGGCCAATAAAGCAGCTCCCACCAAAAAACCATGTGGTCAGCACCCAGAGGTGCCAGCAGACCTGCCTGCAGGGCCCTGCCACCTGTAGGGGCTGTCAATTGGGACAGCCACTGCCACACACCTCCCACGGGCGGGACTCCCACTAGCCTCTTGCCACTGCAGAGACCCATACAGTTCTTTAAAATCACCACAACCAAACACCATTTTATAGTGTAGATCCAGTACGAACAGTAAATTAGGCAAATTGTCATAGTCCGTGCTTAAAGGAGGGATCACCAATTTCTCTTCTGAGATCATCAGTTTCTCTGAAACACTCAGAAAAAATATTTTTTAAAGGTGGGAGCAAATATTAAGATCTTGGTATAGACTAACACACCCACATGGATTTAAATGTCACTTAAAAGATAGTATCCACTTGGTGATGAAGGGAATTTGTATTGCAGGGGTCATTCTAGTGTCATTCTTGAGCTGAATCAACAGATTAGTTGAGTTACTGTTTTGTTTGCACTACTATTTTTGTTTAGTTTTTTAATCCAGCTATCCACCACATATGCATAATTTATTGTTACTGGTGTAATACAACTACCTGTGAAGCATATCTTAAAATCTTAACTACATGCAAACGATTCTTATGTGATATTGCTGTAGGAGCAACTTTAATTAACTTTTTACAAATGTCTTATATATGCATAAACTGATACATTCTGAAGAAAGGACACTTTGGAATACACTACCCAAGATGCCAATCAACACATTAAGAAATATTGATATGGTATAAATGTATCAAGAGGCTATTTCTAGACCTATTCTAGATTCCCACCTGTAATAAGAAATCATATGCTTAATTTTGAAGTTCCAGTTAGCAACCCATTATCATTCTGTTTCATTGTCTCAAGCTAGTCCATTAGCACATCTAGGCAAAATACGGCTAGAAATTTCAGGACAATCCAATGCATTAATTAAGTACTTAATACAACATTCATAAGAGTAAACTTTTATAATATTAAGAATACAAAAAATGCTTGCATTTTATTAATCCATATTTAGCATATATAACTTTTACATATAATTTATGGAGATAAAGTATTCTCTGGGAGATCCAGATTCAAATGTTATTTTCAAAGTTTGGAGTGAAATATGTTTTTCTTTATGGATAGTCCATGAACTATTTGTGTATATTATTATTGCCAAGCTCAAAATGTCATGTTTGTGAAGCTATGATCATATATTACTTCTCTTTCTAGATTATATAAAGTTGATGAAGCCCTGATAAAATTCTGTCTGTTTTGACAGAGCAATATTTCAAAGAATTCATTTTAGAAGCATAGAATTCAAATTTCACTTTTAGCAAATATGACTTTAGGCTTCTGCTTTACTTTTGGTTGGAGTAACTTGTACTTTCTGAAAGACCATACAAGTTTGTGCAAGGAGATGATTTACACAATGAAAGCAATACCAATCTATTATAAAATGTGCAAAACTAGGAAAAAAAATACTTGTGTTTTTCCCTTCAGAATCTTAAGACATCATTTGGATTAGGAAGTTCAAAAATTGCTAGTACAGGCTGTGAATGATTTGTCAGTGTTTAAGAAAGTTCATAGAGCATTATTTTATGTTAATATATACTACTTTAGTGCGCAATAAAGTCTATATATTATTGTGTATAATAGGTGGATTTACAATGCAAGACTTATTAAAAAGAGCAATTGAAAGGGAACAGAATATAAAAATGGATATGGAATTGTTATCCATCCTATCAAAACTTATTTTAAATGTTCATAACTCTGTATCAGTGATCAAATATGTGATAATTATGAACTAATACTGCTCCGTGTTCTATAACACTGGGGCACAATACAAGGGCTATTTATGTGCAGTAAACCTTTTCAAACACTCTGGAGTATTTTCAAATTCCTCAGAAAGTTTCAATAATGCTGCAATGCTTCAGTTCTTTCTTAAAGAAGCAATCATAGGTAACTACTTTTGAATATTGAAATGCAATGTGATCAGTCCCAGTGAAGTGAATAGGTTCATGTGTACGTACAGTCATACATGTTAATATATTTTCAAATTCACAGTATATATCTGTTCTCCTGATATTTCTAACTTGCAAGTTGTAAACCTAAAAAATTATAACTAAAGTTTAATAATTGTTATTCTATATTCAGATCATTTTCAAGTAAATGCCAACTGGAAAACTTTATCCTAACAGGAATTTTGGAAGTATATATTTTGAAAGCATATACATTTTTTCCTTTTTCTTTTTAATGACTAACATTAATTTAACATTAACATTAATTTAACCAAGATATTTCCTCCTGAAACGTCACTTCCACACTCCTAAAGTGAAATTGTCAAGAAAATATGCTATCTGAGAAATCTAAGTCCTATAAAATTCAAAACTGGGTTTATAATTTCATTCACTGACAGCTGAATTGTACCTACCCCTTTTTTTTTCTTCTGTCACATTATGTAATATTGCTATGCATGTTTAAATGTTTGATGTATTCCACCAGATGGCTAGATGTATTGCAGCCAGGAGGACAGGGTTTTGTTTTGTACCTATCTGTTTTTTTAAACATTAAACATGTGCAGTACAGCAAAAATGAGGAAGAGAACATCTGGAAAAAATACTCTAAACTGCATAACTCAGATATTTTTATTGCTCTGCTTTAATTTGGTCATAGCCTGAATAATTTTTTAAATGTTAAACAAGTATGATCTTTCAGGAATTTAAAGCCAGTGCAGTTACTGGTTGGTAAGATGTTTAAACAGAAATGAAATTAGAAATTACTAGTTTCAAATTATTTTCTGTACCCTTATAGCTCATAGATGGCATTTATGAGTTTTCCACTGGAAAAGTATAAAAACCTTCTTGTTAAGAAAAACAGCTACTGCGTATGAATGGAGATATTATTCAACATAAAATCACAAAGCCTTTCAGCACATGAATTTAATGTGCATGTGCAGCAATCTTTCTGACACTATAAAGCTTCAGAGGATCCATTACTGTCTTCAAGTTTACAATCTGTGCATTAACAGGTTTTGTCATAGACAAAGCTATTACACACTCTGCCACTGTTATTACTTCACAGGGAGAAATTTTTAAAAAAGTGTAATAGAAAAAAGTTATTAACATGTAACAAAGTTTTTCAAAATATTACAATACCTTTAGCATATCATATAATACAAGACAATGTTTATGTCACTTGAATGAAGAGTTAAATGAAAATAATCTTTAGATTCGGTTTGTTATTGCTGTCATTAAAACCATTGCTGCTGTAAATTCTCTTGAGGGATAGCATTGCTATAGGACACTTGGAAAGCAGAGAAGTGACTTCCCGTAAAGCATCTCTTAGGAGAATGTTTGTAAGAAAGGTCTTTCATGTCTTATCCATAAATCCTTCTTCTGAGCTCTTTCTGAGCCCTATTAATGACAAAATCATGCTGTCAGGAAACACACATTTTGATTTTATCTTTATGTTTTGCTATGGTTTTACTTAAGCAGAATAAAATAAATAAAGGCACACTTAGTAACCATCCACTTGCTTTAAGGCCTTAATAATTAACTCGTTGATATCTCAGAGCATCTCATATACATAAAGTACAGGGCTAATAACTTTGTTCATGTTAAGCTGTTTCTAAAAATCTAAGCTGCTGTGTTGAAGGTCAAGGATTAAATCCTGACTCTATGTAACAAATCATAAAATTTAATGTGGTAAAAATAGTTCATTAATTTATCTTGAAAAAAATCCCTCAAAAATCATACCTGGCTTCCACATGATGCATGCAAGATGGACTTCTTTTCTGCATCCAATGCCACATCTTCCACTAGGCAGGGGCTTTTAATGAGTGTGTATAAGTGGGAGCACCAAGAACCTATGTATACACAAAAATGTAAACGTTATTAATGACAGCTTCAAGATGAATTTTTCACCAAACAAAAGAAATTATTTTCATATTTTTATCCTTTAATCGCTCTCAAAAGCAAGAAGCTGGCAAAACATCAGGATTGGCATGATTTTACTCATTTTGCACAGATGTTCATAAAATTAATGCAATCTTTATAATTTTACTTATAATTTGGACATTCACTCATCTGAATACTAATGAAGGTGTCTTTACTACAGTGCAAGAACAATCTATATTTTTTTAATATCAGTATATTTTACAGTATAATAAAATCCTATAACACTTTGCAGTGAATTTGGGGAAACAATGAAGTATCAATTTAGGAAAAAAACTCTAACATTTAATTTAGGTCTAATTTACTTGCACCTTGACAAAAAGTTCTAGTTCAGTCCAGCTAACAATAGATTTTTTTTATGGGTGCCTGCTTTATGAATGACATAAACAATCCAAGCATGAAATTTGAGGACATTTCTTTTAAATATATCAGAATCCTTGAAGTCTTGTCCCAATTAATTGAAATTTGCATATATTTTACTGTTGTTCTCTTTAAGAGGAGTTCTAATTTTAAGAATCTGGAACAATATGTAGTGCCATGTTATTACAGATTTCCTGCCTGCCTGCCTGCCTGCCTGCCTGCCTTCCTGCCCGCCTTCCTGCCTCCCTTCCTGCCTCCCTTCCTGCCTGCCTTCCTCCCTCCCTCCCCCTCTCCCTCCCTCCTCCTTTCTTCTTTCCCTTCTTTTTTCACCTCCCTCGTTTTCTCCCCTCCCTTCTTTTTTCCCCTCCCTCCATTCCTCCCTCTCTCCTTACTTTCCTTAATTTTGCCTTTCCTCCTTTTCTTCCTCTGTTCCTTTTTTCTTCCCTTCTTTCCTCACTTCTATCCCTCCCATTTCTCTTGCTAAGATTATTTGTGGTGAATCACTCAGTATGCTAAGTGCCTACCAGTGTGTTTGCCTCTTTCAGATTAAGCTGCTGGTTTTGCTTTGTTCCTGATCTAGTATTAAAAGATGGCAAATTAAGTTCAGAAATATTATGATCTGTGGATTATACATTAATTTCCTGACAATTTCTTATCATTCCCTGAAGAACGACTTTTACAATCTTACAGACGGAAAATTTATATTAAGGTCCTACCTATTTGGCTATGAATGCAATTGTGAAACTCTTCGATAGACAGTATGTAGTACTGTGCAGCCAGGACCCATTAAGACCTACAGCAGTTGATACCCACTTTCCCCCCGTGACTGGATGGAGCATATAAGAGACACAGCTGGCTTTCAGCCTGAGAGTCCAGTGTAACAGATAACACTGCAGAAAAAGCGGAGAAATTAGAAAGTCCACTGTGGCCAGTAATTACTACAATTGCAAAAAATCTTTGCTTCTGGAAATGTTGATTTTGATCATATATATTTGTTCATAAATAAAAATATTTACAGATCATAAACCCTAGATAGCGTGTCAGAAAGAAGCACATTTCCCTCTTTTACTCTCCAAGTTTCTGTCGTATTGTTCTCTCTTGTCTTTTGAGAATGTTTTAAGAATTCCACAGGGTTTTGTTAAGAATTTTTTTGCCCATGGAATCTTACCATGATGATTTGATTATATAAAACCTGGTTTAGTTCACATTGTAATGAGTAGGAGGTATGTTTTAATACTTGAAGGGAGAATCTAACTGTTCACTTTCTTTATCTCTGGCACATTTCTAATGTAAGCACACATTACAAAAGGAAAATTTCTCCACTGTTTTTATCAGAACCTGAATGTTATTTTATCTTTTTATAATGATGATGTTTCATGGCTCGTTTCACCGTGGTAATAGTTTTGTACTTCACTGGGGAGCAATTCGGAAGCATTTGGTTTTGTGGGTTAGTAGAATGATTTGTCTACTTTTTTATTTATTAATTTTCTTCTTAATTTTAATATGTGTTTTATTACTTGTCTTACTGTTATAACTGCTAGAGCAATCCATCAACAGTGACCAGCTTTAAAATGCTGGAATAAATGGTTTCTGCTATGACATCTTTGACTCGGCCTACCATTAGTGATAACATTTTGTCCTTTCAAAAAATTACAGTGCATACTATATACTTTGAATTTGCTGGTATAATTAAAAAGTAGAAAAGTAAGGTTTTTCATTTCTTTTCTTCAAAATCTTTATCATCAGAAAATTTAACAATGTGATAGAATTAGCCAGATGCAAGAATGAATGTATGAACTGTGCCCATCAGATTTTAATTTGCAAAGCCACCTTATTAAGTAGAATAACATAGGATGTTTCTTTATGTGTATGTAGGTTTTGTATATGTAAGTTGGAAATTAAATGTCAAATTTCCAGTTGCAGTTTATAAACTCCAAACCAATACATTTGCTTTCTAGTTTAGCAGACCAAAACATCAGCAATTACTGTTACATGATCCTGAAATTCAATTACTTTATTTATGACTTTATATAAAACCTCCAATTATTAAAAAGCATAAAAAATTATGACCTACAGTGGTGTTTCGGAATTCTGTAATATAGTTGTTTGGCTAACAATGCACATTAATAAAGTCATGTGACATTATTAGGGGTAAAAGCAGGTTTGGAAGAAATGCTCTGACCACAGAGAAAACAAGAGCTTGGGTAGCTAGTGCAAGGTTAGTAGTGCGTATTATTTTTCCATTGAATAGGTTATTAAAAAGTTTGACAGTGTGAGGCAAATCAAGATAGAGACCATTAGTTTCCTCCCTGTAAAATTCTATGTGGACTAGGAATGAATTCTGCAGGTGACAGTGGCACGTTGGTTTTAATATTATTCTGAATAGTTTCTTATGACAGTAGGTTTTTGGGGTTTTTTTTGTGCTTGGGTCTGTTTCCCTGTCTATCATCCTTGAAGAGTAGGGCAAAATGAGGACTTTTTGGTCACGTAGATATACATATATATTTTAGAAAATGTTGCTTTGCTTGTTTTATGTTTAGCACATGAACTGAAAACAAAATGTAATTCAATTTCTGCAACAGAGAAAAATAGTGCCACAAAAATCTTGAAGTATCCTCTTATAAACATAAGTGGGATCTGCAAGGTTTGCAGCTGCAGTTCTGAAATTCAGTTCAAAGCTGTGTATACCTGTAGCAGATCTCAAGTTTTACATCAACCTTTGTAATGTCAATGTAGTAAACTGTTGAGTACTGCCTTAGTCTATTGATATAAAACTAATAATTTTTAAAACAGTAATTGGTTAATTTAACTACATTCACTTGACCAGTTTTCAGACATTTTTATAGATGAAATTTGCACAGTAAACTTAAACTGAGATAATGAAAATTTCAAACTACAATAAATTGAAAGGTAGTGTATTTCTTTTTATTACACAAATAGAGCAGCTTCTTTGATCTTTTGTGAGCTGGTCATAAACCATGTTTCAATGAACCAAATAACATAATGCAAGATTTAACTTTTTAACTATTTCTTTTTTACAGTCTAAAAATAACTGACAATCAAAACTCTAACCTAAGAAGGAAATATCTTTGATAGTATCCTCTGTACATGCATTTATAGTGTCCTATTGTTATATTGTGCTGTATTACTTATATAGTTAAACTTTTTACTCAGAGGAAGAAGAATGTCATGCTGATTGAAGACCTAGACCTTATCTACTTCTGCCTTCCTTTTCTGGGTACCTCTCCTTCAATTGCTCACTTTTGCTCTTTCAAATTCCCCCAAACTTTTGTCTTAGTCAAGCTCATTCTTTTCCAGTTATCCTCTTCACCTTTTTCTGGATACCATTTAGGGGTGTTTTCTGCTTCATCACTGTAGCAATTGAAAGCTTTCTATGTAAAATCAATAGCAATAGAAAAATTGTTAAACTACCATGGATTTACTTATCAATAACTTTAATCTCTACCTGTTTTCTTTCTCCCTCATCTTAATTTTGTTTTTTTGTGTTTTTTTTTACCTAGCACAACTGAATGTATGCTTTTAATAGCCTTTCTATCTTTATTTCTGACACAATAAATT
Source organism: Serilophus lunatus (assembly GCA_013399895.1). Lineage (NCBI taxonomy): Eukaryota > Metazoa > Chordata > Aves > Passeriformes > Eurylaimidae > Serilophus > Serilophus lunatus. The sequence goes on along the minus strand of VXBA01003634.1, from coordinate 112,414 downwards.
CGAAGTAAGTTTAGAAAATGCCATGTAAATGAGAAATGCTTAAAATACTGCAACAAATTCTAATTCCCAAATATTTACCTCAAAATCTTTCTCAAATGTGAATTCTTCTTATAACTACCCAGACTGCAAATGATAAGCAACAATAAACAAATAAATAAATACTCCAAGGAAATAAAATATAATGCAGATAATACTAAAATGCAGCACATGCTGAAAGGTTAAGTCGAAATAGGCCTCCCTCAGGGCTAGTTTCCAGAGTTGAAAGCAGCTGTCCCAAATGGAAAGAAAGTGTGTAGGGATTTGAAATATATTTGAATTTGTCTTTTCCCAGGTGATTTGATAGTCATAACTGCATCATTCACCTTGTGCAAGGAAGGAGAAGCTTATCTTTTCAGGATATTATTTGATATCTTAGTCAACTATACAAAGCTCTAGGTAACAATATGGGATTTTTTAAGAATTTGATGAAATATGTAGATTACTTTGAAGCTAAGAAAAGTTTCTGAGATTATGTATATTGGATCATTAATAGTAATGCATCTCAAAAAGTAAGATATGATCACTAAAATGGTCTGAACATTAGAATCCTGTGATTCGCTATTGTTGTTTTCCTTTTCACATTTCTAACTTAATTTCAAAGTGTTTCTATCCAATTTCTTTTTTTGTTTTTCACAATAAAATCCTTCAAAATGTCACAGTCCTGTCTCTTAGTCTCTCCCATCAGCCAAATGGCAAAGGGGATCAGCAAATTTTTCTGGGGGGATGGGACCATGGAAGATTATCAGCTCGTCAACTTCTTCCTTTACATTTCTAAAAGAAGGTCAGCAGTCCTATGTTCCCGTAGTTTATATCCATCAACGGCATTATAAATCTTCTATTTCTAACGAAACTTATAATGAACATCCTATTTTACTAATAGCTCAGGGAATGTTAGAGCAGCTTTCCCATTAAAAAGTGCAGTTTCCAAATCTTACATTGCACCAAATACATTCATTATATACTGTATGAAATCATAACAGATCCAGTGAAGTTTAACAGATCTTCTGAAGTTTCTAGCATGGATCTCAGTCAGAAAACGATATCCAGATTTTTTTAAAAATATTTTTTTTCCCTTCATCTCTTTTTCTTCTTCATGTTTTTTTTCTGTCTAGAACTTTTTATGAACTACATGAAGTGAAAACATTGACGTCTTTGCAGGTGAAAAAAACCTGTAACATGGTCTAATTAGCCATCTGTCACTTCAAAATCCATTTAAAATTACTAATGAAATCTTTGATGTTATCTATGTTCCTCTGACAAAATTGTGTTTTGTTCAGTGTTCTTATATACCTTCGGAGTCAGTGTGTGCAAATTCACCCCATTGTCATTGTTCTCCTGTAGGAAAAAAAAAAGCAGAAAATCTGTGGAGAGAGCAAGAAAAGACAATTATTTTATGTTCCAATCAGTTACTTTCAAGTGACAGTCATAATGGAAGTGGAGAATGCATTTGATGCAAGTTTGACTAACAATGTTAAGCTGCCTCCAAAATCACTGTTTTGCTTACTTGAAGATAGAACTAAGTCAACAATTTGTTGCACTCAAGGTAAGGAAGATTCACATAGGTCAATCATTTGGAGTATAATAAACAGCAGATACAGTAATTCTGCTTGGCAGTTACATTGAGAGCTGCAACCACAAATCAGCAGTGCTTACTCAAATCCTATCATTTTTTCAAAAGGATATCATCATTTAATGAAATGAACATGCTGTCACTATTAAAAATATAATGCTAAGCTTTAGCGCTGAAAAGTTAAAAGCCACTTGAACCTATATCGTTCTCCACTGTACTAAGTCAACCCATTTTTATATTTTTAATATTTTCATGCAAAACCTTTCTAGCTATACTTACTGGGTACCTTATTTGTAATGGATTACACATCATTTGTATTTGAAAAAGACATAAAATCCACAATAAAATGAAAAAATATGAATTAAAACAAAGACAAATAATACCATTTGGGGGGAGGGGGAGGAGGGGATATTTTTGGTTTTAGAGTTTGCAAAAAGCTAAAACATGCCAAATCTGATTCTTGCTTAAATTTCTGTATTTTTTTCAGCTCTTTAGCCTCAGTTTTATCAAGGTTTAAGTATCATATATGTTGTCAGTAGAGTATAGGAAGTCTTGGAAGTATGACAAATCTTTATATCAGCCTTTTAGTTAAGGAAAGAAAACTCAAACTCATGAAAGAAAAGCTGATTTGTATGTGAAAGTTTGCTGTACTATTTTGGGAAACTGACTGTAGATACACACAAAAGACTGTTTTCTCAGATGTCTTTGCAATTTCATCATAAATATGAACCAAACAGAGCAGTAATACAGCACTAATAATTGAGAGTTATCCAACAGAGAGCAGCCCAGTCTACAAACTTGCTCCTATAAAAAGAAAGGGGCTGGTGAGGAGAAACCACCAGGATTGTAGGCGTCAGGAGAAACATGCTTTGTCAATAAAACCATCAGGCAGAAGTCTGTGATCTCATGATATGAACAGAGTTATCAGGGAGAAATAGTGGGATGCTGTAAAGCATTGTAGCTCAAGCTGATGTGGAGAAAAGGGAGCCCTTAAAGTCCTCTTATTCTGAATACAACTTGTCTGTCTTCAAAGATACTGTTGTCGGGAAGAAGAGCTGGAGAAAAGAATACTGAAATGAGACCTTTTTACCTATCAATATACTCCCAGATAAAGAGACCCTATCCACCATTCCTGTAGACACCTTTTAGGAACTGAATATGAAAGTGCACTATTTTATGTTTTCGTATGATTTACTCAACACTGCTACAATACCAAACATCTAAATATCTCTCAACAAATGCAGCTAGGATTTAGAGAACATTCATTGATTATAACTCGTATTTTTCCACTTTGTAATGGAGGGCAATGTGTAGTGAATCTTACCAGCTCTACCTACACAGACAAACTAAACTTGACATTCAGGCTCAGATTAATGACCCAAGTAGGAACCCTTCCTTCCTTCCTTCCTTCCTCTCCTTCCTTCCTCTCCTTCCTCTCCTTCCTTCCTCTCCTTCCTCTCCTTCCTTCCTCTCCTTCCTCTCCTTCCTTCCTCTCCTTCCTCTCCTTCCTTCCTCTCCTTCCTCTCCTTCCTTCCTCTCCTTCCTCTCCTTCCTTCCTCTCCTTCCTCTCCTTCCTTCCTCTCCTTCCTCTCCTTCCTTCCTCTCCTTCCTCTCCTTCCTTCCTCTCCTTCCTCTCCTTCCTTCCTCTCCTTCCTCTCCTTCCTTCCTCTCCTTCCTCTCCTTCCTTCCTCTCCTTCCTCTCCTTCCTTCCTCTCCTTCCTCTCCTTCCTTCCTCTCCTTCCTCTCCTTCCTTCCTCTCCTTCCTCTCCTTCCTTCCTCTCCTTCCTCTCCTTCCTTCCTCTCCTTCCTCTCCTTCCTTCCTCTCCTTCCTCTCCTTCCTTCCTCTCCTTCCTCTCCTTCCTTCCTCTCCTTCCTCTCCTTCCTTCCTCTCCTTCCTCTCCTTCCTTCCTCTCCTTCCTCTCCTTCCTTCCTCTCCTTCCTCTCCTTCCTTCCTCTCCTTCCTCTCCTTCCTTCCTCTCCTTCCTCTCCTTCCTTCCTCTCCTTCCTCTCCTTCCTTCCTCTCCTTCCTCTCCTTCCTTCCTCTCCTTCCTCTCCTTCCTTCCTCTCCTTCCTCTCCTTCCTTCCTCTCCTTCCTCTCCTTCCTTCCTCTCCTTCCTCTCCTTCCTTCCTCTCCTTCCTCTCCTTCCTTCCTCTCCTTCCTCTCCTTCCTTCCTCTCCTTCCTCTCCTTCCTTCCTCTCCTTCCTCTCCTTCCTTCCTCTCCTTCCTCTCCTTCCTTCCTCTCCTTCCTCTCCTTCCTTCCTCTCCTTCCTCTCCTTCCTTCCTCTCCTTCCTCTCCTTCCTTCCTCTCCTTCCTCTCCTTCCTTCCTCTCCTTCCTCTCCTTCCTTCCTCTCCTTCCTCTCCTTCCTTCCTCTCCTTCCTCTCCTTCCTTCCTCTCCTTCCTCTCCTTCCTTCCTCTCCTTCCTCTCCTTTCCTTTCCTTCCTTTCCTTCCTTTCCTTTCTTCCTGCCTGCCTGCCTGCCTTAAGACATGTGTACTATTTTCATGCACAGAAAGGCTCTGATAATCCTGTCATATGGTTATCTAAAATCTTCATTCTGTTTTCACAGAAGAATGTATTTTACAGCTTTTTATAAAAATGACTTTTGACTGAGTTTTAATTAAGAGCAAAATAAGTTGATTATAAAGTTTCTCTTTTTAATCAGATTGATTTCAGTGTTTGTGACTAAGTATTTCTCTGCACAGTCTGCAAAGATCTTAGATAATAAAAAAGTTGTTAAAATTATGTCCTGTAAATACAACATTTATGACTTATTCTAACTACACCAAAGTACAGTAGATACTTAGGAGTAAGAATGGTCTTCATCTTATTCCTCCTCAGCAGATAGATACCTCAGTAGGTAAAATTGCAAGGCAGCTGTTGGACTCAGATCTTCCTAGCAATAAAGCACCATTAGGGATGGTGTTGTTGCTGCCTGTATATTTTTTGGTTTTTAGTATATGCCATCAAGATGAAAAACTGCATGACTCTAGGGTAGCATATATTCAGGTAGAGTCAATTATGTCAAAGTAGGTGTGCAGTTCATGACTTAGCATGGAGAAAATTCATATTCTTCATCTTAAATCCAACTGCCTTCCTTGAAAAAATATATTATTCTAATCTTCATCTTAAACAACGCTTTATTTTTCTTACTAGCGCTGTACAAGACAAAAACTTTTTAAGAGAAACTTATGTTACACATTCCATCCATTCTATTTTATTTAAAGAAAAAAAATGTTGTGTAAAATTATATATTTTTAAATGACAGGTATACAAACAAAGGAAATTCATGTCTTCTGAAGACCTAGTCTTTCACTAAACACCTAGAAAAATTTAATAAATTTAAAAATATAAAACAAATACAAAGGCAGTATTGTGATTATTATAATAAATCCTAAATATATTAATAGCCTGTATAAATACATACTTTTTCCAAATTAGATACCGACATTTCATTGTTTTGTATCATCCACTTGTAAGTAGTTCAGCATTAAATTGTGCAAAAGTTCAACTCAACAGAATTGCAATATTGATGCTTGATGTTGAACATATTCCAACCATACAAATGATTCAGGTTTAAATGATAAATTATTACATAGGAACAGTGTTTGTTTTTAAGTTACATAGTTTTAGCAGCATTAAATTGTTACCATGTTTAATTTCCAAAGCATTTTTCCAAAGCATCTAGTTAAGTACAGAAATTCATGTGATGTGATGAATTACTTCTAGACAATCCCAAAAGACTTGGTTTTCATGCCTTGCTTAAGCAACTTTTTTTGGCAGCTATTGCTTAGGCTACGCAGGGAACAACAGTCTGGTAAGCCTGACTTCAGTCTCTGAGAAGGTGATGGAAATAATCTTAAAAACTATTCAATCCTGGAAGCATATGAAGGACAAGAAGGTAATAGGCAGTAGTCAGAATTGATTTGGGAAGAAGAAATCAAACCTGACCCATCTGATGGCCTACTGTAAAAAAATTACTGATTTGGGGATAAGGGAAGAGTAGTGAATGCTGTTTATTCTGGCTTTATTAAGGCTTTCAGCACTGTCTTTCTTAACACCTTCATAAGTAAACTGATTAAATATGGACTATAAAATTGGGCAACAACTGCCTAAATTGCTGCAGTTGGTGGCATGGCCAGTCGGTAGTTGTGGTCTGAGAGGCTGATACTGGGTACAGTGCTGCTTAAGAAAATCAGGAATGACCTGAGCAATGTGACAGAAGGGCACTCTTAGTCTGCAGGCAAAATTAAACCTAGAGGAGTGTTTCATAGGCGACCACCAAACTCCACTCACTCATGAGATCCATTCTGTTGACAATTGGGCGGATCAAGGAGGGCATCTTTAAAAGTTGGCTCCCTTAGGACCTGTCCCATAAAGCTGTCATAGGTTTTTTAAGCATAAGTGGGCTCAGGTTGTACCAGCTGTGTGATGCTCTCAGTTAATTTCTAGCAAATTGAAGTTCCCCATAAGGACAAGGGCAGTTGACTTGAAATTATCTCTTAGTTCCTCAAAGAATAATTAATTGGGATCATTGTCCTGGCTGAGAGATGTACAGTAGACTGCTACAATGACATTCGTGGTATTTGTTTGCCCTTTGATTCTTGCCCAGAGACTCTCTACTGTGCCATATCCAACTGTGAGCTCCATACATTCTAACCCTCTTTGTCAGATGGAGCTTGTAATACTTGGTCTTATAATTTATTCTAGATAATTTTAGAAGTTTATCTAGAAGATTTAGAAGAAAGGCATATTGCCTTTCCCTAGACCTTCTTAAAGGACACCTTAAAACATCAATAATTTTGTGGTTTAAAATATTGGTTCTGTTTTACTTAATATTTCAAGCTTTCCTCTGTCCTTCTGGTATCATTAGTATTTACACTTCTAAGAATGGAAGTAAGAATAGAACTGTCAGAAATTTAAAGCAGATGTGTGATATCATAAGGTATCTTGTAGATAAGTTTATCTTCCCATGGTGAAACCTTAACTGCAGTAAAGTCACTGACTGATGCCAGAGAAACCTCTTTTTTTTTCATACAGTCTGTTGAACTTGAATGATTAATTCCTCACAGCAATGCTCTTTTACTTTATATTAAATGTGTACAAAGTTACTCTTTCATCAGTAGTGAGTAGCAGTGCATGAAGGAAGTAAATATAATAATATGCTCAGGGGTTTAGTTAATAAAATGTTCACACTCCGGAGCACTTAAGCAAGAATTTTCACACTTTCACAAAGTTAAACATTCTAGTGATTTTATTTAATCCCGATGAAACTAATGCAGAGGTCAAAAGGACTGTTGTTTTCAGGGAGCAGCCATGTTAATAGAAAAGCGTGTTATAAAAGTGGTCAGTAGAAAGAGTGAAAATAAGAAAAAATAAAATGGAGGGAAAATAAGGAGTTCCAAAAACTAAGAAGAAATATTCACTGCAAGCAATTTTCACTGTTCAGGCCCTACAAATAAATGTTTACGTGTACAATAATTTAACATAGAAAATGGGATGGGAGTACTCCACAAGAGCCACCCGACCAGCATGTTCCTGTGCTGCGCAACATCTCTGGACAAAATGCCTGTAGGAGAATCATAACAGAAACAGTGTTACAGATACAAAGCAAGGGGGTGGAGCTTTACTGTTGAATATTTGATACCACAAACATCATGGCTGGGACTGTGATTTTTGGCAGGAAAAAAAAAGCCAAATGCTGGAACTCAGAGGTCACCATTTTTGCCTCACTCTCTCCAGCAAGAAGGTGCAGGGTCAGCCGTACTGTTGTCCCAGCTCCCACTGACACCACCAGTCTTTTGTTCACCCATTTCAAGCTGCAGCTCTGAGTGGTGCTGGAAAAACAGATCTTGTGCAGGAGGTTTCTGTGGGGAATGGAGCGATGAGGGCTATCCTCAGCCCAGCTGAGCCAAGCTAAAAATAAAAGAGCACAGTGGAGCTGCCCACCACCATCAGGAGTGTCCCTGTTGGCAGCACCACTGGTGCTGCCACTGCCAGTCTTGCTGCTACTGCTGCTGCTGTCACTGCTTCCACAGCAGAGAGAGCACCTAATCACTGCCGTCATGCAATCCACTTCTATTAGCCACTGCCATGCCATACACCTGTGCCACCATCACCAAAGTCATTTAGGCAGTACAACAGAGCATTACAGAGCTATACAGGCAGTACAGCTCTCAATTCAAAAGCTCTGGGTTTAGTTTTGTCCCTGTTTCATTTTTTGTTGTTCACAAGTGGGGAAGAAGGGAAGGAGAAGATTGAGCCAGGAGACCCTTTCCACCATCTTGCCTTTGTTCCTGGAGGGCCATGTGGCACACAATGTAGGAATGGCCACCATCTTGCTTTTGTTCTAGGAGGCACCAGCAATATCTTACCTTTGGTTAAACCATTCGCTTTTTTGTACAACCTTTACTACTATTGTGTTTATTGCAATTTCTTCAGTAAATTGTGACTCCAACTCATAACCTCTCCGAATATTTTTTTTCCTCCACTGTTGAAAGGGAGCAGTTTGAGTGGAATTGGTTTTTCCAGAGTTTTGAAACCAGCACAAAGAGAGAACCATTATCCAGTGAAAATTGATTACACTTGCAAAGTTGTTTTGCTGTACCACTTGGTAGACATTGCCAACGTTTATAGATAAACATATGCCATAAAAAAATGCCAAATCAATTGCCTGCAGATAAACTGTAATTTGTATGCTGATGTAGTAGAGGAACTGTAGAAGGAAAAGCAGCCAAAGCTATAACCTCTTCTTGACCCTATTTGTACACAGTGAACTGATCAGTCAGTTACATCTGTCTGAATTGCTGTAGACAACCTGTACTCTTGGGTTGATTATGCCATCAAATAAACTGATGTGATAGATAATGAAAATATGTAGAATCAGTAATACAGGAGTGATAAGAAGTAGTAAAATGAAGAACTTAAGTAATTTTTTCCTCATGCTACCAGAATTAGGTGTAAAAATTATATTTTAAAGATAAATTTTCTGAGCAAACTGTCTGAGGGGGAGCTCAGTCTCTTCATTTATGTCATTAATTAAGATATTTAACACCACTGGTCCCAATATGGACCTTTGAGGGACAACACCTGTCATTCATGTCCATTGGGACTCTGAGCCATTGGCCACTATGTTCTGGATACCACTGTCGAACCATTTTCTTATTATCTGATAGTCCACTCTCCAAATCCATGTCTCTCTAATTTAGAGAGAAGAATGTTGTGGGAGGCTTTGCAGAAGTCCAGATAAATGGCATCTATAGCCCTTCTCTTGTCTATTGATGTAAATCATCCCATCATAGAAAGGAACTCGGTTGGTCAAGCAGGACTTGGCCTTGGTGAAGCCATAATGGCTGTTCTGAATCACCTCCCAGTCTGCAATGTGCCTTAGTATAGCTTCTAGGAGGATCTATTCCATGATCTTCCCAGACACAGGGGTGAGACTGACAGGTTTAGTTCCCAGGTCCTCTTTTCTACATTTTTTAAAGATGGGTACAAATTTTCCCCTTTTCTAATTATCTTGGATATGACCTAACAGTGGAAAATGCTTAAAATCTCAGTGTTTGTCTTTTGAAGCCTTATCTTTTATAATAATACTTGTCCTGCAGCAAGATTTGTTTCTTGCCTCAAATCATGATAGAACACATGAGATGTGCAAACTACAGCTGTACTGTAGAGTTTTACTCAGGTAATGTTTGTATTTACTGTTTGCTCTTTGAATTATTTCCTTATAGCAGTAATGACTGATCAAAACAAATCTCACATAGGGGACAAGGTAAGAATCTCACCTGGATTACAAATACTTTAATGATTGCACTGTAATATGACTTAGTGGTGTTAGAACTTCCCAGAATATACTTAATGGCACTTTGGGAGTTACAATATTCTGACATGTTTGAATTCTCGAACTGTACAGTTTGAACTGTATTTTTATTTCAAATTGAAATATCTTGTGCTATCCAAAACTTTATCGTAAATTAAACCCTCCTTCTTCTAAAACACTGAATATGAGACACTGACCAATCCATGGGAGAAGGTTGTGTCTTCTGGTTTACACAGACCAGCACTCCCCAGAGTTGTAACAAGGAATAAAGTTGAGCTTCTGGTTATAAGGCAGATGTGGAAAGGATTTTTAAGTGTCTGAACTGAACTATCAGCTTGTTTTTCTAATATTTGCCACGAGTTTTTATTGCAGAGGGTAGCATAATTAGAAAAAGGTTCTTTACCAAAAGGGTGGTTGGGTCGTGGAACAGGCTCCCCAGAGAAGTGATCACAGCACCAAGCCTGACAGAGTTCAAGAAGTATTTGGACAATACTCTTGGGGAAATAACATGACTCTTGTGCAGGTGTAGGAGTTGGACCCAACGATCCTTGTGGGTCCCTTCCAATTCATCATGTTCTATGATCACATGTGATTCTATGAATCGCAGATTCTGTGATTCTCTGACTCTCATAAGATCATGTCATCATTTCTGTAAATGTAACCCTTTTCTGCTGATCAAAAAATGACTTCAGAGGATGCATTTTAACAATTCCAAAAGTATACAAAAGGATTGCGTATAATATATGTATACTCACGCGCAAGTCAAGAGTTCTCAGACTGCATTTTTCTTAAGTGCCAGATTCTGAGGAAGAGGTGACGTCCATCAATATTTTCACATTTTTATACCTTTCTTATCAGAGAGAACAATACTCTGTAACAATGTTGATTTTTATCCTTAAAAAGATGTTCAAACAATAGGAATCTGTTTTAAATAATTTTTCAACTTCTCTTTCTGCAGAATAAGTCCTGAGTCACATTTTATCCAAGAATTTAAGTAATATGAATTAAAAAAATTTTCCTACAGAATGGAAATTGTGATTTCCCAGAACTATTGCTATTACAAATTGCACAGTTTTTTCCTCAATGATCACACCTCCAGGCAAGGGAAAGGAGAAATGCTGAGACTAATTTTTGATTATGAGTTTTAATTATATTTTTTAATTTTATGTCTAAAAAGTGCTTTATATATATATATATATATATATACACCCATATATATATAATGTTTTATATATAAAATACTATATATATATATATAAAAATATATATACACATATAAAAATTAATTAATTCTCAAGTTAGCTTTATATGGAGACAGGGCTCCTTTAGAATACAAGATTAATATCTATTGAATGAATGTTAGAATGGTAGATACAGATAGATTTTTTAAAACATCAATATTGTTATTAATAATTTGATAGCTGGATATTTTTAGACTACTCAGGCAAGAATATTACCGTCAGTTTGATGCATGAGAGCAAATAGAAGCACATTTATCTTACTGCTCCTTGCCACAAATTTCGAATTAAGAAAATCTAAACAATTAATAACAAACATATTAATTTTGTTAAGATCCAATTTAAAATTTAATAGTTTCATATAAAAATTGTGACTGTTATTGAAGTCACCAGGAACTTTAATATAACCAAACTACTGTTTAAGATTTGGCCTACATTTATAAATATATTTTGTATTTGCAGTCTAGAAAATGTTACCCATTTCTTAAACGCAAATTAATTCTTTTCACCAGTACATACTTTCACATCTGTAAACTACTTCTTCTACTACAACTACTACTACTAATAAACTCTATGTTGCTATAGCATATTATATACTAAGAAAATATCTATTTGTTTTATATTTGCTCTTTAATCTGAAGGAAATAATCTACACTGAAAAATCTGAGGAAGAGTTTAAATAAACCTTGTCAAAAAAAGAAAAGCAATCTACAAGAATGGCGTGAAAGGACAACAAAAAGCCCAGGTAAAAGTAAAGTACCAGTTGAAGGAAGGAACTTTCCTATTTCTTAACAAAAAAAAAAAAAAAAAAATCAACATTACAACTGAAAGTCTAAACTAAACAAAACAAACAACATCACCACAAAAACCCCCAAAACAGCATGACAGACAGGTACAGTTTCAAAACTACATGCATTTTGTATCCTAAAATAATTACTTATATTCAGAAGTTATTGAAGACAACTTCAGGTAATCTGTTTTCCACACCTCTCTGGGAAAAGTTATATTTACATGTAGGCAAGATTTATCATTTTCACAGGAACTTGGCAAGTTGGAGTATATAAGAACATAATGAGGTGATTTTGGATTATAAACTACTAAAAAATATTTTTTAATGCAGGAGAGCTACATAATATAAAAATTCTAATGGCTGAAGAAAATATTGTTGAATTTCCAACTGACCCACAAGGGCTTTTTATGCTGATATTGTGGTAAACTTTTATGATAATCTTTAGAAACCCTCTTGTGTATTAATAAAACCTGAAATGGAAAAAAGGTTGTTAATTTCCATTTTAATACAGTCACTGAATATAGAAGGATGTCAACATTCAAAAAGAAAATATTACTTCTAGAAGATATCATACATGGAGCCACCTGTGACAGGAGTTTCATGAGGGTTTTGTCTGCCATTTTTCTATGTATGAGAGGAAATAGAGTTCTAGGGTGAGATATTTTTATTTCCAAATCTGAAATGTGATCAACAGTCAAACCATCTTTCCTATGTGATGGGAAATTTCTTCCTGTTTTTACCCAGACACAGAATCTCTCTTTTCTCTTTAAGAAATCTGAGGTGGTCATTAAAGAAAAATAATTGCAAATCAGCATGATAATTAATTGCAAATCAGAGGATCATTTTCAGTATTTCCTATTTTAAAACAGGACTGAAATGACAGGGATAATATTTTTCAGAGTGTGCAGGTGGTTGTGTTTTAGGCCCCACTTTCTCAGCTCATATTAAATATAGTCTTCCCCATTTAAATGTCATTTGTATGAAGAAGGTCTAATGCTTTAGAATGTACTAACTACTTCACCTGTAAGAGTGAGATGTATCTAGAAGCAACTACCGTGTTCCTTCCCCCTGTAGTTAATACGTCTAGAGTCTTAGAACTTATTCTATAATGTGCTGACATGAGCTATAACATATAAGCCTCTAAAGTTCAGAGTAGCCAATTACACCTGCTGACTGTCTGCTGGAAGCCATGGTATCTGCAGGCTTTGCTGGTTGTTCTCACAACAATCTCAGAGCTTAAATAAGCTCAGACACTGGCTCTGCTAGTTCAAAATTCATACTGCTCTGGCTTTTGCAGAGGGATCACACTGCCACTCATTAGGAACTGAAGTGCAGAGCTGTGGAGCTCAGAGGGGTTTGTGCTATGCCAGGCAGCCTTCACAGGAACAGAAGGGATATATTTTTCCTTAGGCTCATGCAGATGTTTCAGCAAAATTTAGAAAAATTCTTGAGCTTCTATTAATGCATCTGTTCTTCATCTAAATTTGGTTTTATTATGTCTGATTATTTTATGAATAATATCTGCAAACAATGTGTGCTGAAGTTAAAAGACGCTGCTTCTGTCTTTATGCTATGAGTCTAATTTCATTTAAGAGACTAAAAGTAATAAAGCCAAAGCATTTCAATATATTATTAATCGCTGAATTTGCACAGGTAAATGTAATCAGCCAAGCACTCCCTGTCATGTCCCAATTCATGTCTCATGCATTTGTAATTTGAAGACACCTCTGGGAGGAAGGTGACTCTATTTTCAGTCTCAGTTGAAGTGTGAGAATTGTTTATTTTTTTTAAATCTATTGGAAAATCATTTGGATTTGAGTTATTAAAAGGTTTTGAAATATTGACTATGAATAGATACACAATTTGAGCCAAAAATTTCCTCTTGACTACATAAAATTAGCATCCAAACAAACCAATGTATTATGCCAAAGTAGAAAATAAATCTTATTTTTTAGGTAAATTACCTTGAAGTCTGAACACTGGAATTGCCCCATACAAAGAAAGCTGAAATATTTCCAGTTGGCAGGTGCACTTCGTATTATTCAGCAACCCTTTTCTACTGCAGAAATGTAATTGAGAAGCATTAGTGCTTCTTCCATAGCTTCATCTTTTTGCCTAGAGGAATTTCATTCAGGTGTTGGCTGTGATTGTTAAGTCGTGTCACTTTTGAAGAGAAGGATCTGTCTCTTTCCGAACTTCAGTTTCCTCTTAACTCTACAAACTGAAATTCCTGTTAAGATTAAAAGTGTGGGCCTCTGGGCTTTTTTTTCTTTAAGTAGTTCTCTTATCCAGTCGTTCTAATATATGAACTGTATACAGATTTCATCACATAGTGTCAAATATCTACCCTGAGAACCACAAAAAAGAAATGAGCGCAATTTATTTTTCCTGAGTTCTATTTGCCCTTAATACAGTTTTTTTAAAGAGCACTTTTTGAGCACTATTGTTTGTCTAAAAAGGCGAAATTAATCAAAAGGTCATATTTCATCCTTCAAAAATCTAAACATCATGATTTTCAGTTCTATTTCCAAAGAAACTACAATTAACACTGTGGAATGTCCTTGAGTATAATTCTTCCTCCACCAATTCAGTTAATATTTACTATGCAGTATTAACTGACTCATAGAATAATAACATGAATTTCCAATGAGATAGCAAAATATTGAGATACAAGAGTTCAAAACATACTAGCTTTCTACATAATGAATAAAATATTGCTCCACTGTTACTTTTTATATCATTTTCTACCTTGTACTACTTTCTTCACTGTCTTGTTCTATCAAAACTGTATCCAATCCAGAGATGTTAGCTGTTTTCATTAAAAGTTGTTACCTCTCTAACTAAAGAAATATGTTAGAACTTCAGTTTCTCTATATAATGAGGGCAGGTTCATGGATAACTGAGCTTAAAAATGAGAAAAAAAAAAACAAACACACAATTTTTTTCCTGTTTTTTTAAAATTTCTTGAGACATGGTTTTTGTGGCCCTGTTGATTGTCATGACAAAATAACAATGTCATGTGCAAAATAACAATGCATTTTCTTTATTGCTTCACATGATTATGTGAATTTTCTAAATGCCCATTGTGATTGGGACAGCATTCACTGAAATAAATCTTGCCTATCAAAATAACTCTACATAAAATTCAGTAATACTTCTTTATACAAAGTGCAAAAATAAAACCTACACATGGTCATGTGTAAGCAACTTTTCTCCAAATAAAATCTTGTGAAGCAAGTAAACCTTGATCATCACAATCTCTCACTCATTCTGTTTTCCACAATACTTTCATTTCACAAGGTCTTCAGGAACAGTGTAGTGAACCCCCACCAGAATCCTAAAATCCTTGTGAAATATCACTGAATCTTATTTCCCTACTGTGCTAATCACATGCCATTACCAAGCCCAACACTGCGACTTACTGGTAGAGGAATTATATTGAACCTATGTGTCGAGATCCTTTCTGACATTAGTTCTTTCACAGAACCCATGACAACTGAAACTGATGTGTGTTTTTCTTTAGGGAAAAAGTAATGTACACGGTAGAAGAATGCTTTATACATAGTGGGAGGAAGTGGGGAGGATGGGGCAGAAGAAAATCTTGAAGAGAGAAAATATCTGAGGAAATAATACCTTTAAAATTATAACTTTTTTAGATGAAAAAAAAAAAAAAATCCTGACAGGCGAATTCATGAAAGTGAACAGATTTTCTAAATGTGAATGCCAGTGCTTTCTGTTGTTATTCTCATTGTTGGAGGTAACAACAATGGAACTGAGCCATCCTTGGATGTGTAATACATCCCATATCTTTCCATAGCCTGACTATAAAATAAATATGTACTTAAACATAGGCTAAGATATCAACGTGAAAGACTTTGTAATGCACACTTGATTCTTCATCTGTTATACAACATTGAACTTCAAGAACTAGTACTTAGATCTAGTACAGAGAAATCCAGAATAATAAAAAGGCATTAAAATTTCCAAGTATTAATATCTTCCTGTGATTTAACTCCTTAAAATGAAAAGGACAGTGTTTGCCACTCCTAATAGAAGATAAATGGAGACTTGACATTTATCAGCGCTTTCTGGCAAACAGTTCTCTGAAAAGTAACAATCTTCTACTTCAGATGTTTCACAATTATATTTTGTCTGTGATCATCTAGTAAACCAGTGATGTTATATCCCTGAACAGTAACAGTGGCAGCTACATTTATATCCACAAAGACTGTAATCTTATAGTTTCATGATCTAGAAGGCAGCACAAAACCTTTTAAAACAACACTGACCTTTGTTTTTTCAGCTGAGTGAAAGTATTTTTCATGAAACATAGTCAGATCATATCAGTTGAATGAACTTGAAAATTTGTAAATTTCAAATGTCCTTCATTTTATGGCAAATAAGTTCTTCAACCTTTTTTGTGAGTCAGTGTGTACTCTAGATAAAATATAAAAATATTGAAGCCTCTAGAGCTATTAAATTAATAGTAATTAATTGTGATGAAAAAAACACATAATGTCCCAAATGAAATAAAAATGTAGTCATGGAAAAACGATGATATAATACTCTATTATTCCTTGGAGGATAAAGATAAAAGAAAACACAGAGAATTTAATTAGTTCAAACACCAGAAAAGTTTACCTGGATATATTGCAAAATACACTTGGTCTCACTGAACTATTTGGAGGATGATTAGAACAGGGCAGAAATGCCTTCTGTAACTTATCAATAGATATAAATTGTACACAGTGCTGTAAATCTACTCATGTACTGCAGTGTGGTGAACTGACCCTGGCTGGACCTACCAAAGACACTATCATTCTCCTCTCCAGCTGTACAAGAAAGGGAAAATACAAAGAAGGGCTTGCCAATCGAGATAGGGGTAGGGAGACATCACTCAGCCATTGCCGTGAAAAGCAAAATGGGCTTGACTTGGGGAAATTAATTTATTACCAATCAAATCAGAGCAGGGTAATGAGAAATAAAACCAAATCTGAAAAAGCACCTTCACCCCACTCCTCCATTTTTCCTGGGTTTAACTTTACTTTTGAATTCTCTACATCTTCTCCCCCATGGCATAACAGCGGTAAGGATAATGGGGGTGGTGGTCAGTTCATCACACGTTACCTCCGCCACTCCTTCCTCCTCAGAAGGAGGACTCCTCACACTCTTCCCTTGCTCCAGTGTGGGGTCCCTCTCATTAGAGACAGTTCCCCATGAGCTTTTCCTATATGTGTCCTTTCCAGGGGCTGCAGTTCTCATGAACTACTCTAGTATGGGTCCCTTCCATGGAAAGCAGTGCTTCAGGAACAGCCTACTCCAATGTGGGCCTCCAGTGGGGTCACAAGTACTACCTGCAGGCCTGCTCCGACATCTTTTTCTTTCAACAGGTCCACAGCTCCTGTCTGGAGTCTAGTTTAACATTGCTTCCCTTGAAATCACAACTTCTTTTGGACGTCCATCAGCTCTGGGGTGGGGACCTCCATGAGCTGCAAGTAAACTTCATGGAACTACATTGATTTAAATTATTTAATCTTGTTTTGCTATCTATTTTCTCTGCATCCTCTGGTTATACCTATTTTGTTATGAACTAATAATACAAAACATGACACATATACATAAGAGCAATAATAATATGATGATGACTAAATAGACACTGGTGCTATAAGCAACTTATCGAATCATTTCAAGCCAAAATGAACATTTTTAACATCAGCAGTAAGTCTTAGAAGACAAACAGATTATACAGGAATTGGTTTTATTGACACCATTTCTAGTATTCAATAATTGAAAAAAATCGTGACACATTTAATGAAACAGTAGTCTTCTCTGTCTTGAACTGCCACTATGGCCAATGCAAGAACGTATCTATGGTATCTAACTACTTTTCCTACAAAAATTTCTAATATGCAACAAGCCTTACTTTTAAATTGACTTTTTTTTTTCAATTGGTATTTTTTTCCACCCACACCATTAAAGTTAATAATGCAATTCATTATAGTTAATACACTTCTAAGTAGAACTTTTAAGTAGAACAAATACACTTTTAAGTAGAAAAATTCCTTTCTATAATTCAATTCTTGAACCACAGGGAGCTTTTACTAAATTGTCTCTCCACATATTACTCATCTTTGCAGACAAATTTTACTATTATTTTTCTTACGATAATGATAAATCAGAATAAAAAAATAGCATATGAAGAATCGATCTCTGCCTACTGTATTGTTATCACTTCCCTTTTTGTTTACAATAATAATAATAATAATAAAGTAAAGCCCTCACAATGTAAATCACATGTTTTTATTATTAAGGTTTCAGGAGCAGATTGTCCATTTTATAGCTAATAAAGACTGGTTTTGAACTTTAAATAAGGTCAATAGCTCTGCTAGCTTTAGGGAAACAACATACAATATTATGTAAAAGAAGCTAATTTTAACTTTTAAACAAAACACTTCGTTTTTTTCTGATGCTGAATAAACTACACTAAGAGCTCTTATTCTTTTTGTGCTCAATGATCAAATCACACAAACAGGATAAGTCCAGTAAAGAAATTACATCAATTTCACTATTAAAAGAACAAACTTTATAATAAATATAAGATGGATTTGTTTCATGGTTTCCATTGTCTTTTTCCTACTTACCTCTTCAATAGGTTAAAGTCAATACTTTAAAAAGTATTTGGGAACTGGAAGACAATTGTGAAGTGTAACATTGTCTTTTTGATGCATCTGTTGGTTTGCTTTTTTTCTGAAGAGATACCGCTGTACATCTTTTCTATTAATTTTTTCAAGTAAGAAAGCAAATATAGGCTTTCTATAACAATGTCACAGAGCATTTTGAACTTACATTTTCCAATTCATTTTTCCAAGGTACCGGTCATGTGTGACTCATTAAGAAAAAAAAGAAATTTCAGATAGGTAATGAGTTTTTCATTTATTTCTCAAATGTTTTGCTTTCGGACTCTAGCTGCATGATGAGTGAAAGGGGAGAAAAAGGAAACATTTTTGTGGTACTGATATGATTAATCAGTAGATGGATGATTATGACTTTGTGAAGTTGCCATTTTCTATTCTATTGAATGAAACGAGCTATTGACTTGAGGCAAGTGCCTTGCATAATTACTGTAGTTTTTATTTATTATTTCCATTAATTGAAGTTTTTCTAGATTCCTAAAACTGTTAATTAATTTCTAAACATTGCATTGTAGTAAGGCATACTCATTGTCTATTTGTCATACAATGAACTATTTTTTAATCTTTTTTTTTCTTTCCCTGGGTGGGGAATTTTCATCACAAAACCTCACAAAAATATGTACATCAGATTACATTTTTCTCTCTCCCCTCGTTTTTGTTTTGTAAAGCAGCAGAGACTGAAAACTTACCTGCTTAAAGAGTTTCATGAAAATGTATTTGATGCAAGACTATTTTTTTTAAAGTGATACAGATTATCATGCAATAGAAATAAAGATCCTTCCTCTTCTCTCCATAAAAAAAAAAAAAAAAANAAAAAAATAAATTAAAAAAAATATTTAAAAAAAGCATCAGGATACTGAGAGGTTACTTTCACAGGATTTTTTTTAATGCAGTAAATAAGTTTATAGTTAAAGTTATGATGGATTTCATGTTTTAGAAATAGAAAAGAAAGTCCTCCATTTTATGTTGGAAAGTATTTTTCTGTTCACTGAATACAGAATGGCAATCCACTGTTAACCTGCTAACCTTAGCCAGATTTAATGATGTCTGAAATAATGCTAAGATAATAAACAAGGTCAATTAGTTGATAAGCTAAGATAATAAACAAGGTCCTACAGTGCTCTGAGTGCCACATTCTGTGTCTTGAATATTTTCTTTTTTGTCTGACAGTGAAACAATGTAGACAGCAGTTTGTTTTATTTAATTCTCCTGATAATACAATGAAAGCAAGAGTAAATGGCAATTAGGTAACTGATAATAAAAGGATCTTCCAAAGAAATAAAATATTGTTTATATTGGAAGCAAAACTCACTTCCTTATGAGAAGGACAGGGACTAACGCTAATTGGATTAAACAGCCACTGGACACTAAATAAGGCAATTTTTATATAATATCCTTTATGTTGGTTTACAAAAGAGAAATTACTATGCCATAATGAAGACTGAAAGGTTTTGTTAATTAATACTTAACAGTCTGAAAACTGCTGTTGCTGGAAATATTTGGCATCTTTAAGTGTGATTTGTATCACCATAGTATTTCTGACAGAGCTTTAAGATATACACTGTTCTTAAAATTGGCAAGACCTTGTGGGCAGAAATATAGATGAGACATTTTCTGCTTTGACAAGAAGCTCTATGTTATTCAATACTGAATGATGTGTTCAAATACTACTGTCAGGTTTGCTAGCAATGTGCATCATTCTCCTTCGTAATCAATATCTTCAATGGCTGCTGACTAGCAGGGGACAAGAAGTGTGAGAACATTTAGTGGTATGTCTTCCCATGCATTGTCATTTAACTTCATCTTAAAACCTGCCTTCAGGTGTCATTGAACAAAAGTAAGATGATACAGACCAGTACCTAGAAATTAATCTCTTTTTTTCATGTTGTTATTACTTTTATCTTTGTGTAAGTCAACTCATATTTTCAGAATAACTAAAGAACAGTCAATATCCATGTCACTAGTCCCTTAAGAATTCTGTTTTCAGCAACATATATATGTTTATAGTTACTTACCAATTCCTTTGTTCTCACAAAAAGAAGAGTACATAACTCTCTATCAGTTTCATTTATTTGCTAAATGATATTAGGAAACTTCATCTTATGATACACATAGTATTTTAAGAAAACAGTTCTCCTACTGCTTGTATAATTACTGCTGATTTAATGATAATATTCCTTTAACTTTTTGTAAAAGAGATTGAATTTAAAAGGTAATTCCCCAAAACCATAAATGTATGGTGTTCTGTTGCCATTTAAAATGTTATTTTCCCTCACTTTATACTACTGTATATATATATATTTATATACATATATGTGTATATATATATATATACACATATGCACATGTGTGTGTGTGTATATATATACATGTATGTGTGTGTGTGTATATATATGTATATATACATAAACTGTATTACTGACATTTTATGAGTGGATATCACTTACCATAATAATTTTTAACATGATCAATGTTATTTTCTCAGCCTACTTACTTTGTTGTTTTTCTTGGCCTTGGATATTTTTTATGAAAATATTACATTGGTACCAGTATTATTTTTTGTTCACTCCTTCTCTTTTTCCCTCTCTAAAAGACATCATCACCATTTCATCTATATGACCCTCTATTCTTTTTCCTAGAAGAGTAAATACATTTTTACCTTCGTTAATGTGCTGTTTGCTTAGGTTGACTCTATTTCTTTCATATATCTGCTATGTCCTTCCTTAGAGGAAATCAAAAAGCAATGAAATCAAAAGCCATGAAGTTACATTAACTTGCTCATCACTTATGAAACTATGAATAGCACCAGTCCCTCTAAAGCACACAACATTTGTAAAGTTCCTGTAATTCAGATAAATTTCTATATTGCAACTTTTTCTTTCCAAGCAAATTTTAGATACTTACTATATATTGTTAGAAGAAGACTTGAATCAGGTTTTCTGATACACTAATTTATTCTGAACCATTCTTTTGAAATTACATTGACATTAGGCTATGGGATACAATTTTTAGTTATTTTTTACCAAATCAGATATTAATATTTCCCCTACCTGAATCAACCTGTTTGCTCTTCCTGAATATTTGTACCATATGACCTCAATGTCTAATAAAAGTTCTGTCGCATATCAACATTCATTAAAAATACATTTTAGTAAGCTATATACCTTCTCATTCAGCTCTTTTATAGGTCCCACATGCAAGCTAACAAGACCTGTAATTTAAAATTGTTTATCCCCATAAATTCCACTAGAATATTACATTCCTTTACTAATGTAAAGTACTTTGACATTTTTATACGCTATATTCCTGTTTCCTTCCGCACACATAAATTATTTCTTGAAAATTTCTAGCTCTTCTAGAGGTCTTCTAGAACTTCTAATCATTCTGCAAAATGTTGTCCTCTTTCTCTCTTATTTTAAGAGGGTGTTACTTCTGAGACTTCTTGTGTTCCTAACATAACTTGAAAGCATCTATTTTTTTACTCCTCCAGTACTGCATTTTCTTCAGGGTCTTCAGACCTCCTTAGTAATTGTCTCCATTTATTAACTGGGCTAAGTTTGTATACTTTTTTATGTTATTTGAATTGTAATTCTAGTTCCTAATATTCTTGCTTACATTATACAATAAAGCATTTATCAAGGCTGTACAGATTAATTAGCTATGTTAGATGTCTCAGACCACATTAAAGATCAAGAATTTATCCTAATTAAACTCTGGTTAGGCAATCTGCACTAAAGAATGAAGGTTACTTTTATACAAATACTTATTTAACTATTAAATTATCTAGATAAACAAGATATAATATTCAGATATTGTAAACACTTTTATATTTTAATTGTGAAAAGAGTTTATGAAAATCAGCAGGTATAATTCTGAGGTGAAATCAAATACATATTTGATGTATTTGGAACTCATGATGCATTTGATGTATGGTAAATGATGTTCATGTTTGTTCCACTTCTTTCCCTTTTACCTTTCTATTTTTCCTCTTGTGTTGTTTTATTTTCTTTATCTGTCAAAGCATCTGTCCCCCTAAGCAAAAAAGAGATATTTAGAATTCTTTTCACTCTTTCTATATACTTCAATATTTCCATTTCTCAATTGTAATTTAAAATAAGTGAAACAGATACATCTTAAAAAATTAAGGATTCTGAAACTAAATACTAGCTGAAAAGAAAATTATAGAAGTGGCAAGATTCTAATGTACTCAGAGACAAAATGACTGAAGTAAGTAGAAGCAAATGTGGTTTTATATATAATGATTGTTAATTATTTTATATTTTTTAATTATAGACTTTATTTAAAAATTGTGTAGACTCAAAAGCTTTTCTTTGAAGTTTTTTTTCTGAAAAAATATACTCATATACTTATGTGAGAAATACCATTCAAGTAACTAAAACTAAACAAAAACCTGCCTGAAAATGTACACTGATAAGTACATAAATGCTAAACTCTGCACAATAACATTATCTGTCTCAATGAGTACTTTTCATTATTGTGTTTTCAAAAAATTGGATTACATTACCTATTACAGAATTCATTTCCCACCTTTTCATCTAAATGCTTCCATATGCAACAAAATATATTCCCTCAACATACAGTTTAATTAACTACAGTATCCACCATGGACCAAGTTCAAGGTCATTTGTGTAATGATGCATTTACTTCTATTTCTATAACTGAAATATAAACTCTACATTTATTAAAGTTGTTTAGCTCCCTTTTTTTTTCTGATTTCCTGATTTGTTTGATTCTCAGAAATTTCCATTAAATTTAAAAGTGCATGGCAATTATTCAATGTGATATAATTTTTTCCTGAAAAATATTTATCTCTAGAGATCGAGGAATAACCAGTAGATATTTTCTGCAAGATGCTGCCTTAGATAAAATTAAACTGCAAATGAAAACATTTAGTATAACTACTTTTTAAAATGGGTAGAACAAATGCTTTTTTTTCTCAGTACTACAAGTAAAGTTTCCTTGTGCATGAGCACATGAGGGTATACTTTCCCAGGCATGTGATACTTGAAATTTTTAAAAAAGAGAAAAGAGAAAAAAAGAGAAAAGAGAAAAAAAAGAGAAAAGAGAAAAAAGAGAAGAGAAAAGAGAAAAGAGAAAAGAGAAAAGAGAAAAGAGAAAAGAGAAAAGAGAAAAGAGAAAAGAGAAAA
>VXBA01003634.1:49662-84084 GCA_013399895.1 Serilophus lunatus | reverse complement strand
TTTCGTTGTTTGTTCACTTGTGGAACCGGTGGGGGTGGGGGTGTTGGTGGATGGCATTTTGGGGTTTTTGGGAGGTGGTTATTGGGCTTTCTTCAGGGGGGGGGTTCGGTATTTTAATATTTTTAAGTTAATTTTTTTTCTTTCCTCATAATAAATTCTTATTTTCTTTACTACCTCTGTATCCACAAATTATTAATCAATAATTTTGTCCATCAAACCAGGACAATTTCTAAAGTCAATTTACATTCAAAATTACAGTAATTAATAGACAGATGAAAATAAAACACATTAAGGGCACAAGTTCATCCATATTTAGATATTCTTAATATCCATACAGTCTTCTAAGCACCTTTGACATTCAGACCTTGCAGGAGAGAAGAAGTGGGGAAAATGCATTTATTGCTATAAATCAATCCTTTTCTCTCCCACAAATACTTCATAAAAGATTACACCATGCTGTTAGATTGCACAAGAACTAATCCATACAGTATAGTGCCAGGACCTCTCAGACAGCCTTGGTGTGCAGCTCAGAGTGCCAGCAAAATGTCAAATCTCAAGTTGGTGTCAGGAAACTGTCTGAACACAGCCCTAAAGAGAAGAATTTTTTAGCTTTAAACAAGGTAAACTTAGTCTGTTGGCTATCCAACAAATGCGAGTGAAGAGATGTTCCCTTGCAATAATCTGGAATAAATAAGTGTTTCCTTCCCCTCTACTGTCCTGTACAGCTGAATCTTACGGGAAAAAAAAGAGTTATGACACAGCAGGGTAAAGTGAACAGAACTTTTTTGATGAACCAATTGAAAATTTAAGGGGTTTTGAGAGAATGAAATTGGTATAATTTAAGGTGTCAGAGAAAGCTTTATAGTCATTTCTAGAAATAAACTGTTCTGCATTACTTGAAGAGAGTTTGAGTCAGAGCTCTGCAGTTGCTAGTTTAAGCTTTTCTAAAATAAGAATTAAGAAATATAACCCCATTCAAAAAACAGGTTATCAAATAGTGTCTTGGTGAGTAAACAAATAAGAACAATATGAAGCAACATTGTGAGAACATCAACTCATAGAAAAAGTTTTAACCTGCACATTTAACATTGGAATAGAAGGCAAGAATTCCACTATGCTGAGTTTATTGCATGGATACATATCTCTTTTCTATTTTTTTACTCTAGAAATCGAAAGATTGCAGATCTGGGAAAAAACATTCACATGTTTGGGGTTTACTACATATGCAAGTGTCTTCTCAGTGTGCATCACTGAAATTATGCATACCGCAAGGACAGTAAGTAGTTAAATTTTAAGAAATTTTGAGAAGAAGGAATTTTCTAATCTGACTATGAATAGTTTATATATTCTGCTAGTACATATAATGTATAACTATATACATTATAGTTTATAATGTACTGCCCTGATTAACTTAAACTCTCATCTGAAGTAGTGAAATCTGGCTATCAGTTTATGTGGTTTGAGTAACAAGTAGCCTCAGAAATCAGGTTCTTAAGGAATAGCTACAAAAGAAGAGTTAAATTTTCCACATGATTTCAACATGAAATGAAGTGAGAAAAGAGGACATCAAAACTGATTGTCTATTAACCTACTGTGAAACTTGTCTTTTTCACATGGAGATATTAGGAAACAATGATTATAGCTAAGTTTCAGCATTAAAGGCTTTCATAAGCCTGGAAGTGCTAAATTCTCTCAACTCCCCTTGCTCCACAGCTTCAGCTCCAGATAACTTTACTCTCAAAGACTTTTCATAGCACTTATACTACCCTTAAGAAGCAAAGATATCTCAATGTAGTTCAGAAATAAAGAGTGATTTTTTTGCATAACAAAATAAAGAATGAGGTCTCCATGAAATATCAGATTTCCCTTGTACATATCCATTTTGTTACAGAAAGTAGAGAAGCTTCTAAATTGTACATCAACTTAAGGAGCTTCATTCAGAGGAGGGTTGACTGACACTCAAGACGTGTAGAAGTGCAGTAGTCACTTTTTTATTTTCAAAATGAATGTAAGTATTAGAGTTACTGAAGTAGTAAAGGAAGGACTAATATGTTTGATTTAGGTTACTTTTGCTTCCAGGTTAGAGAAAGTGTGAATATATTTTGGTGATCTTATTATAATCCTCAGAGGAAGGCTTGCTAGTTAAAAACCCACCACACAGCTCAAGACAAAGCTGACAGCCTTGATACAGGGAAAATGTACACAACCTGTATTAGAACAGCAGAGGTGTTGTAAGTCAGGAGTGAAGTGCCTTTTCCAGAGATGTATAGAGATGTTACAGCACAGCAACTGTCAGCATTGTGCCTTGAACCAACCTCTGCAATAAATCCCACAGACAGAAATAATAAATAATAATAAATCTCACATTTTTGTGAACAATAAAATCCTCCAAATATACAAAGAAATATAAATGCCGTAAAAATATTTTCCCTACTTTATTCCTTATTAATATACTTGTGCTTCTTTGTAGCATACTTTTAAAACAGGGACCTGGCGAGAGTTGAGTAAAGGTAACCAAAATATATACATGGTCCTTTTAGGGGAAAAAAAATGGACCTAAATGTAAACAAAAACCATTTTCTAAGGTTTTTGAAATACAGTGTGCCAGTTCTGAAAAATCTTTGAAGTCCCCTTGAGGATCTCCACAATAAATAATGGGTAAATTTGCTCTACAACCTCCAGGAACATGTTATTTTTTAAGATTATCTGATAATAAAAAATAACAGGAAAATAGTGCAAAGAGAGAAGAAAATATCTTGTTTTATATGAATGCAAACTCAGTAAGGTTTCAGAATTGCATAGATTAAGAACTTTCATATTCATATCATAGTTTTTTTTCTCCAATTTTTTTTCACCAAAAAAACTATTTTAAAGCAGAAATTTTATTGCTTTCTTGATTAGCAATTCAGGGTTTTTTCTTAAATGTTTTAGCTCTTTTTGTATTCACTAAATGTAGTTATTATTCTGAATACCAAGTATTTATCTAATCACAAATAAACATTAATATCATTTTTAAACAATAACACTGAAAATGTTAAAATATCCATGATGCATTTGCTTTACATTAAGTCATTTTAGCTTTCTTCTTGCTTACTTGCTTCTTATATTGTTTTCTAATTCTGAATATAAAAGCTAATTTATTCATATTTGTGGTTATAATGTAATGGTTATAATACATTCTGTACGTGAGTTTAGCAAAAATCAATAAACCATCTTGCAATTGTGATATGAAATATCAGTATGGCACTGGCTTTCTATATGCTTCTGCAAGACACATTAGTATTCTTGTCCTACATATAGTTTATAACATCTTAAAATGCATATCGTCACACTGTTCATATCCATACTCTTGAAATGGGCTCAATAGATAAGGCTTAGTAAGACAAAACAGAAGATTTGTTTGCGCAAAGATTATGTTAAGCTTGCTGGAAGCAGTAGCAAAATCTCAGGAGAAGTAATAAAAAGCAGTGCATAGATTAAGGCGCCTCTCATCTCCCTGCAATTCCTAGAGGTTATATATAAGAAGATTACGAAACAACACACAGATACAATTGAAAAGCTTCCTAATGAAAACAAATTTGCCATGTTTGATGGCTTATATATATCATCATTTTTTGACAGCAACATAATGTGGAAAGACAATTTAATGCAATAAGAAGATTCCACTTTCTAGGCAAATTGTTTGGGATAGTTCTCTTACCAAGAAAGAAGAATTGAAATGACATTGAAATAACCCAACTCCAATACTCTGAAGAATCAGAAAGACATTGATGCAAGTGATGCTATTCTTTTGGTGGTTATTTAATTTTGGGGGGGAAATTTCAGAAAACAAAGTAGTTAGAATGTATTGGTCAATATATGATATCTACGGTCACTGTCAGGACACTCTTATTTAAGTAAAACTGCTTAGCACATACATCAGACATTTGACACAAAAAGCTAGATAAACCATATCCAATCCATCTCTATGCCAAAGAAGTCTTAACTGGCTTAAATTGCAGAAAATTATTCGCACTGTGTTGAACTGTCTTATGTTCAGCTTTATAGCAGTACTACCTCTCAAAAACACTTTACAGATCATCTCTTTAAAAATTTTAATATATATTAGATACTTGATTCTGTCCTCTGTAATCTTTATACCTGGCTATTCACATATTCAGTATACCTTAAAGTGAACTTTTTTTGAGCTTGTAATCTCTTCCTTCCATTTCTCTCACCTTAGAGTACTTAAATTTTAATTCTTTTTTCTCAATTCAAATTCCTTTAGAATTCCTGTTATTTGTAATCCATTAGTAAATCAAACATAGCAAGTCACTTGCTTAACTTGTTGTTCATTTATGTTGCGTGTCAAACAGCTTTTACACCCTTCTAAGCTAAAATTTGGACCACTTTCACTGGCTTCCACTGAAGTTCCTCAAAGCATATTGCAGTCTATCCAGTTACATACGTACTCTAACAGAACCGCTGAAAGCAGATATAGTAATCTTGTACCAGAATTGCTTCTTTAACACATAGAGGAAGAATGAAATCTGTTAATTGGGAGAGCACGAGCAACACTCATATTTGATACACATACCAATATGGTTCAACTATATGGTTCTGGGATTATTAATTTTTTTCATTACAAATTAGAAATATTTTAAGGCAGGGAGAAGGGGGACGGGGAGGGGGAAGTTAATACAGTACTTACTGAAAAAAAACCCCACATTCTGGAGTAATTTTTAAGTTTATTTAATTTGGGCTGAATCAATGAAAAATTTGTGCCAAAGGAAAATAAAATATGTAATACTTGTACATGAGTAATCCTAGTTGAACGGTCACTCCTTATCCTATTTTCCTGTTTTAGAGAGAGTTATGGTGCATTATTGACTGGACACAAGTGACTGGAGCTACTCTTTTATGCATGAAGCCAGAACTTTCAGCTAAGTCTATGCCAATGATGAGAGAGAGTTCAAAGTATTCTCTTTTCTGCTTCATTGCAAAAGCAGATAGAGGTGACTGCCAAGCAGCCTACCTTTAATGAGATAAATGACTGCTCGGTCAGATAAATAAGCAGCTTATGGAGCATGAAGAATTTGACTAACTTGTGGTCCATAATCTAGTGCTCATAAGCACAC
The DNA here is from genome assembly GCA_013399895.1 of Serilophus lunatus. Lineage (NCBI taxonomy): Eukaryota > Metazoa > Chordata > Aves > Passeriformes > Eurylaimidae > Serilophus > Serilophus lunatus. The sequence continues at coordinate 78,967 of VXBA01003634.1, read as the reverse complement.
TAGGGTATTATAAAAAATGTCATACCCCTGTGCGTGGGGTAGAACATGCTTGAGGTAGAAGTGAAGTTGCAATGCCCTGCAAATGAAAGAAATTCTTGAAGCTAGATGCAGAAGTTCAGCCACTAATGTTGCTAGCAAGAGCAGGGACTCAGAAACTTTGACTCTAGACTGAAGTCTACCTCCTGTCACAAGACAATGTCTCTCAGAGCCATCATCCACTTCCTGTGACAACAAAAGGCCTTTAGATTAATTCTGGAAGAAGAGATGGAAATAAAGACAGTAGATAATGCTTTCGACTTTGCTATTCTTCCTTTTCAATGAGTAAGCAGGTCCTATGACTCAAGCACAGTAACTTACTTGAACTAGAACAGCCTCAATGAAAGGTCTTTCTATTCAAGCTTTACAAGCCTTACAAACTACATAGGCATTTATGATATTGAATGACTAATAAAATTGTAAATAAATCTGCTAAAAAGAGGAAAAGGCAAAAAGCTAAGGAATTTCAACTGAGCTGTCTATGGTTTTAAGCAATTGAAGGGAATTAGGAGAGACCATTCAATTTCTTGTTATGAATGACAGATGGATTTGAATTCTCTTCTAAATACAGAACTTTGGTTTTACTTAAAGTGAAATGAATTTTCTTTCTCCCAAGTGATCTAAAAGATGTTTATCTGAAAATCTCTCTGAACACATGCTTTTCTTCATTGAACTGAAAAATCAGACGTTCCAATAATCACGTACCAATAAAATGCTCCTAACTCTAAACATGTTTTCATCATATTAGAGCAAATGACTGATAACACAGAATAACACAGAATTAACAAGGTTGGAAAAGAACTGAAAAGATCATCAAGTCCAACCTTTTACCTAACTTAACAACCTAACCGACACCAACCTATCATCTACACCATCTAAACTATGTCACTAAGTTCATCATCCAACCTATCCTTAAACACATCCAGGGACAGTGACTCCACTGATTGGAAGCCCATTCCAATGGGAAATCACTCTCTTTGTGAAAAAGTTTCTTCTGATACCCAACCTAAACCTCCCCTGACATAGCCTAAGATGGTGTCCTCTTGTCCTGTCACTGGGAGCCTGAGAGAAAAGACCAACCCCCGCCTGACTACAGCCTCCTTTCAGGTAGTTACAGACAGTGATAAGGTCACCCCTGAGCCTCCTCTTCTCCAGGCTGAACAACCTTAGCTCCCTCAACCACTCCTCACAGGGCTTGTGCTCCAGCCCCTTCACCATCCTCGTTGCCCTTCTCTGGACATATTCCAGCAATGATAGTACTGAATGAAAAGATCATTGTTTATTTGGCAAAGGCAGAATTCTAAAGAAATGATTTTTTTTCTTATAGAAATAATTTGTCTTTATCTCATTCTACATGTATTTCCCTAACTACATTATCATATATTAAATCCCTAATTAATTTTCAAGGAAAAAAAAATTAATTCCATATTGGGCAACATAAACATAGGTTTTTAAACTAGTTCCCAGTATATTACATGATTTAACTGTGAGCTTTCAGATAGATATTAACTCTCCAGAGAGCTTTTTCTTTCTTGGCCCAGGCATTGTTTCTGCTTAAAATAATTAAGCACATTTTACCTTGATTGGAAGATGAATCCCAGATTTTTTGTACATGCTGCAGGTTTTCGATATATCTATGTGGGCAGTGCAGAGCTGTGTTTGAAGCTGCCCTTCCAGATACCATAAAAGCAAAATAGTAAGCCAAGGTCCTGCTTGTAGGTCCTTGCATAAGAAAGAATAAGAGGAAGAAGTGTCTCATTCGTCTTGCCTCTCATGTAAGAGGGCACTCCTCTAGGAAGATCAGAGCATCACAGACAGAACTCTGAGACGTCAGAAAGAAAAGAAATGCTATTATTCATATCTTCGAAAGTAAGTTCCTTTCTGACCCTTTCTTGTCAAAGTCCATATCATTCTTCCTTAACTTTTTCAAAGTGGTCCATCCACACTCCCCAAAATAATTTACTTTGGGAACTAAATTGAAAGTCATTATTTTAATTGGAAAGCTTAAATATTTTGGCTTTCTCTCCTTTTCTGTTCTTGCTTCATTCAGCAAATCAGTTCAGTCCTTATTACAAATTTCTACTTGAAATCTTTGTGTATATATCAATTAATACAAGAAAACTATTCCATTCCCTTTTCCTCACTTTACAAATGATGACTACCAATGTTTATTTGACAAGAGACTTGAAACTCAAGAGTTGAGAGGTGGAGACCTTAACAACAACAGAGTATGTGAGAAACTATGAAAAGGAGGGTTGCAGGAAAAATCTTCATATCATAAGGAAAGAAAAACATGGAAAAAAGTTTCTAAGAGAGGCTGTACAGTCCCTGTCATTGTTGGTTAGCAAGATTTGACTGGACACTACTCTCTAACCAGCCAGGTTTGATCTGAGATTTTGCCTGAATTTGAGCTGAATTATAAGTCCCAGGCTATTTCATTTTCTAGATTAACTATTGAATTTTGACTAATCCTCCATATTATTTTAAAAAAATAATAACATGAGAAACAATTTTATATAAAACAGAATCATTTAAGTTTTTGTCACTTTTTATTTCCTTAATTTCCTTCTAAATATTAACAATATGCTTAAGCATGTACATATGTTTAATTAATATGCTCCTTCTGGGTTTTTTCAAGATAATTAATGAAGATATTAAATACTGACTTAAAACATTACTTTGCTTATACTCAACAGAAGTCATAAAAAAATTACATCTTTTAAGACTAACCCAGTGTGATAATTCTTTACAATAGCTTGCACAAATGTTGCTATAGATCATTGTTAGCTGAATATCAACTTAAAATATGGCTGAGAAATTTGTATTAATGTAACCAAGTGATTAATTTACATTTACAGATGGTTTTAATTATTTGAACAGTCACCAAAAAAAATTAAGACCTGAAATCTGGGAGGTTTCACCTTTATAGATGATTTTTCTGGGAATTTAATAAACAAAGCAGACATAAATATGATGAATTATTCTGAGGGCTTTGCCTCTGTGATTATCTACCCACTGCTTTAATTGCAGAAGTTGAATGTTGTCTGCATGTTTATTAAGCTCTAATAAAATAAAATACACAACCCCGCAAAAAAAACCCCAAAAAAACACCACACCAAGAACATGAAAAAAGCAAAACCCCAAACCCCCCAATCCCCCGTTTCTCTCCTCTTTTTTTTTTTTTTTTTGTGTGTGTCTAGATAGTGTTTAGATGGCACCTATTGGCCTTTATTAATGTGAAAAGTTATTCAAAAAGTGGCAATTCTACAAGCCTTATTCACTTTTAAAGTTTTACAAGGCGATGTCATGCATTGCAATAAGATGCAATGGATTTACACTCAGGAACAAGAGAATTTGAAGAAATAGTCAGGAAATAGTCCGCAATGTCATGCTTTATGATATTTGAAGTAAAAAGTGAGCAGATATTGGCATATTGTGTTCAGTATGCAAGAATCAGGCATAGCTGTGTTCTCTGATATGAAAAAGATGCAGATGCAATAGAGGTTGAAGCTGAATTTTAAAGAGTCAAAGAACATAGGATAGTTCAAGCTGGAATTGACCTCAGGAGGTCTCTATTTTACATCTCCGTACAAAGCAGAGCCAGCTATTATAGAAATACAGATTATGCTGAGCTGGAAGGGATCCAAAAGGACCATTGAGTCCAACCCTTAGCCCTGCACAGGACTATCCCCAAGAGTCACCCCATACTGCCTGACAGTATCATCCAAATACTTCTTGAGGTCTGTCAGGCTTGGTGCTCTGACTTCTTCCATGGGGAGCCTCTTTCAGTGCCCAATCTCTGGGTGAAAAAATTTTCCTGATACCTAACTTAAACGTCCCTTGACTCAGTCTCATGTTTACCCGTGGTTTTATCTACTTAGGTAACCACTAATGAAGTGAAATACACATCTCTACATCTCTAGGCAGCTTGTCCCATTGTTTGACTGTCTTCATGAAAAAATATCTTTGAATATACTCACTTGTGTCTACTTTTCATTTCTAATTGGTTTATCATAGAAAAAACTCCAAACAAATAACAAAACAAACAAACAAACAAAACCAACAAAAACCCCACACCTTTGTGCCAGAAATTATTTGTTTACAGAATTGAAAATAGCAGTAAGACAAGAGATTCTGAAGTTTAAAAATTAAAAATTTCTTTATATGTAAGGCTTGGTAAGTGAAATAAATATTAATCTGAAAATTACTTGAATAATGTAACATTGGTATAACTACTGTAAATTTCAGCCTTGTGTAAATCTACATAAGAATGTTAAAAGTGCCTTTCATATGTTTATGACAAGTTTTTATGAAAGCAAATCAATACTTTAACAGGGCAGGAAAATGTTCCTTTGTTTTGTTTTGTTTTTTAAGAAAGACAACCATTTCAAAAATTTTTAATTAGTTTTTTAAATCAAAGTCAGCGTCACAACTAGGATGTGTTGTCATTTAAATCCCCTCAGTTTACAGATTTGGGTTTATTTTGTGATGGAAGTGCTCTCTAAGCGACGTGGTGACCTGCGTAGCCACAACAGTTCTATCAGACAATGGCTTGTTACATTAGAAATGAACTTAGAATTGCCCATGCTGTGGAGTTACATAAATAAATATTTTTATAAAATGTCTGCAGAAAAGGAAGAAGAAATTACGCAAATTGCCATACTCTTCCTGTAAGCCCCATAAAAACATTTCTCTACGCCTATCATCTTCTAAAACTGCAATAATTTTGAGTGTCAATTTCTAATTGCTTTGCTTTTCTTTAAATCTGTAAATCCAGTTAGAGCAAAAAGACTTGCAAACTTCTTGTCACACTGCAACAACTAAGAGGATGGACTATTTAGATATTCCTTACTGAGAGGATAAGTATAGTCTGTTCACCCTAGCCAATTTATAAGGTATATTAACAATATTTATTATAGTCACAGATGCCAATAAATAAATGGCACATTTGATACTGTGAATAAAATGTTATGAAGACACTTGAGCAGCAATGAAATATGACACAGTCAAAACAGATGAAAAAGATGTTTGGAATTACATCTATTTTGAAAACCTTATTCTTTTCACTGTTGATTTTTAAATATTTCGTGTTGTGCAACTAAATCTTTGAGATTAAGTGCTGTGTTGTGACTTCCTTTGCATTTCTTCACTTACAAAAGAGGTAGCTTTTGTAAGAAACACTATAATGGGTTTAATCTTGGGGTTTTCCTGGGGGGATGGAGAGGAGGTGTTTGTTTGTCTGTTGAAATCTTTTCTTGTTTTCCCGTGTGTGGAAGCAGAGCAAAATGGCTGAGTCCCGAACCCTGGGCAGCGGAGTGGGACTAGGAGTGCAGCAAGCAGACACACATGGCATGGGGCAGGGGCAGCAGCAGTTGCAGACCCAGGCTCGACTGGGCAGCAAGGGGCCGTTCCCCGGTGGCTGTGGCAGGGTCGAAGTGGAATGGTAGCAGCGGGAGCCATACCGCACTGCCATTGCGCTGGCCCTGGCCCTGGACAGCAGCAGGGGCAGTGCCACCCTGATGGGGGTGGCAGCAGCCCCCCCGCGGCACCGGGCAGCCCCTAGCCCCCCTCCTGGGGTTCTCACAGTGCCAGCATTGAGCACACTGGCGGCACTGGCCCCTCTCACAGTCAGAGGGCCCCCCCATGCTCCATGGCAGCCGTGGCCAGTGCGTGGGGCAGGGCCCAGAGTGACACCCTGGCCAGCTGCGCTGGCAGTGGGAGCCATCCCTGGTGGTGCCAGCCAGCCCCTCCGGTCATGCAGGTGTCTGCGGGGGATGGGGCTCCACCCCGGCAGCAGTGGCAGCCAGTGTGCGGGGCAGGACTGGCACCTGGGCAGAGTGGACCTGTGGCAGTGGGTGCAGCCCACGGGCGGTGCCCCCTGGCCCCGGGCATCTGCGGCACTGGCAGGGCAGCAGCAGCAGCCCCTCTCCTCTCAGCGAGAGCAGCCATGCGGGCATTTTGGTGGGAAACGCCATACTGGCCCTGTGGCAAGGTCTTTTTGAGGGGGTGGTGCTCAACAATGCCGACCAACGGGAAGGCGGCATACCCACATAGGTTGCTCCAAGAAAATCTGAGAATGGGGAGCATATAAAAGCCAGAGGAACGGAAGTCCTCTCCTTTTTCAGCTTTGTCATTGGTGATAGAGGGTCAGCTCCCTGCTCCTCAGTCCCTAGACCATGAGGTGTCATCGCGGTGTCATCGGAGCTGGGACTGTGACAGCAGGAAACCACCTGGTGGTGAAGCAAGTATCTTCCCCTTGGGTTCCCCTGGGGGGATTCTTTTCACTGCCCTTCTTTTTCAGCAGCTCTAGTGTGGGATTAGTACCATCTTCAGGGCAGACTTTCTTCCCTTCCTTCACTTGCTCCATGGGCCAGCAGCCAGCCCAGAGGAGCATCTCTTGGGTTTTTTTTCTTTTTGTTGGAAAATATTGTCAGGTCAGTTGTTTGTGTATTAGTTTAGTGCCTTAGTGGGGTTCCACAGTTTATTAAGCCCCTAGATAATAAAACTGTTTTGATGTTTCCTTTTCTATTAAGTCACTCATCATCATCACTCTAGCATCCAAAACAGGACAAACACGTTTCCCAGGTCATATCTCCCAATATTTATACTTCCAACATTGGAAACTGATTTGAATTTAATTTGGATCCTTTTTAACACTTGAAATTTTCAGTCACTGTCTCTGTGCATTTCCCCAGATGCTGGATGATCATTTGAAATAATTTGAGAAGCCACTTAATTCTCGTTAATTAAGTACAGATATAGTCAATGTGGAAAGAAAAGTTGCTGCAATTGTTTCTAAATCCTTAAATACATTTAAAATCTACTTGGTATTTTCCTATTGTAGTGGGTTGAAAAGGGAGGGGGGGGTGCAGGGAGGTGTGCTGGCAGGTTCTTGGAGGGAGCGGGGAGGGGAAAAGGGGACGGGATCCCCCTGTTCTCAATGTAAACCCTGGTTTTTCAGTTTTTTTTTCCTCCCTGATTCACTGCGGCTCCCAGGAGCCCACGGTGCCGGTGCGGGCTTTCCCCCCCCCACCCGCGGCGCCTGCGGGCGGGGGGGAGGGGGAAGCTCGACACACGGCCCTGGCCGTGTGGGTAGCAGTGTCAACGCACCAGGTCCCTCCCGGCGCGGGGCAGCCCCACGCCACCACGGGAGTGCCCTGAGGACGGCGTCGGCCCCGCGCTGCCGCGAGGGAAAGCTAACAAGAAGCCCACGGTGCCGGCAGCCCCGGGGGCAGCCCCCGCACGGCGGGAGGGGCGTGGTCGCGGCCCGGGCAGCTCCTGTGGCCCCGGTCAGCCCCAGACCCCCCTTTTGTGGGTTCTGTGGGCGGCGGGTGCTCTGGGAGGCGGCAGCCATCCCACGGCAAAAGATGGCGCCGGGAGGCTGTTGGCTCACAGATTTTGGCGGGAACCGCCATTTTGTTGGAGCCGGGAGCCTCAAAGGAGGAAGTGGAGCCCAGACCGCTGGCCAATCCGAGGCGGCGAAAACCAGGAAGAAGATCACGGGACTGACGTGGGGCTGGGAGAGCTTAAAAGCCCGAAGAAACGGAAGTTCACTCTCTTTGGCTTCCTGCAAAGCTGGAGAGCAGCAGCACGGCTCCCCCTCTCCTACTCCCAGGCCCCGTGGCTTGACTCAGCCCACCTCCATCGGCATTGGAGCCACACGAGCACAACTACAGGTTGAAAGCTTCCCCAAATAACATCCCGGGTTGGGGGGGGGGAGAACCTTTCACTGTGTTGTGTTTTTTTCAGAGATTCCAGAAGAAAGAGAAAGTGGCTCTTCCTTTTCCACTGCCTCTCTGTGGCCAGTTTGGCTGGCCTTTGAAAGCAGTTCCCTTATTCCTTTTTTCTTGTTTTTTTTCCTTTTTGTGGTTTTGCCGGGTGCTTGTTTTATGTGTTGAGTCTGGGGTTCCCTAAACTGTGTTTTCTTTGAGCTCCAGACAAATAAAGTGTTTCGCTGTTGTCACATTCTGTCATTCTTCTCGTCATTACTAAGAGTGCCCCCTAGTTAATATTGTGGTGCTTAAACCACCACACCTATGAACAAAAAATTACAGATATTTTAAAATTTGAAATTAAAAAAACCCAACCTTCTAAAAAGATGTTTGAACTTCTGGAGCTAAAGGTTATGCTGTGACATAGCAAGGAGTTACAAATAATGTTATGTTGAACAAAAGAATAATTTGTATTTGCCTAATTATTGTTTTCAGGAAATTTCAAATTGGAGAAAAAATATAAAACAGACATTTAGATCTATACAATCAGTGAATTGGACCACAGGAAAGCTCTCTTGTCTTTTCCATCAATATAAACTTGGATAAACGCCTCAGTTTCGTTATTGTTAACTGTGATGTGTAACTATGACATTGAAAGGAAGGTAGGATTTGTAATTTTCAATATTTGTACTGAAAACACATTAGTAAAATTGTCTAGATTTAAGATAGAAAATAATGAGAAATTGGAATCAAAAAATGCAGCCATCTCGTATTCACACCTTGCCTAAAGTTGGTGTTTATATATACACATACTTTTGGGGTGGGGAGAGTGCAGTTGTTTAGTTTTGTTTTTTGTGGGCAGAGAAAAATCAATAATACTTCCCAGATCTCTGAAACATTTTAAGGGCTGGAGACTTGAGAGTTTCATTGGAAGAAAAAAAAAAAAAAGTCTCTAAGAAGTAGAATGCCTTGAAATATAATTGAAGTTTTGCTCATTAAAGGCAGACCTGTGAAGATCTGACATTTTGCCAAGTTTTCAGCTAGAGTTCCTAAAAATAGGCCTGAAAAAGTTGTACAAAGGATTAACCTTTCTTTTGCAATGTTACCTTTTGACACAAACCTTGGAGTCACTCTCTTCCCAATAGTGTAATTTACAACCTCTTAGCCACATGTTGACCAAGAAGAGCATAAGATAATGGAAGTTGCACTGTCATACTCATTATAAACATATTGTAGACACTGTCATTGTACCAAGTACTTTATTGATTTCCCTCTCTAGACAGGATGTGACTCTTTGGTACAGATCTAGAAAGAAATAAAACCTGAGGCAAACTACTCCAAAACAGACTGAGTCTCAAACAAAGAAAATGCTTGAGAGCCAACAGTTTAAATGTCATTGAGAAAAATCACTTTTTCTGTATTTGTATACACTACATTTCAGTAAAGATAGTAAAATCATCCCTTTTCAAATGTCTCAGACCATAAATCACTGTGAAAATTTAAACTGCATCATCATCTCTAAGGGACTTTTATACAGTTCTCTCTTTCTCACCTCATAGTAATGTCCCTTTCACAATAACATCACTATTTATTCACTTAATTTTATCTATATACTTTCTGTGAGCTGCAGCCCTACAGTTTCTATGCAATGACCAACATTTGTTCTATTAAGACTGCTGGGATTTACTGCTGGTTAAAGATATTTATCTTACATAATGAGCAACTAATATCAAGTTTTTATATACTCATTGTTGCCAAGAAGACTCATGTCTTTCATAATTTTTTTTTAAAAAGCCAAAATGTGTCATATCTGGTAAGTGTTAAGGAAACTTCACTGTTTGGCCATGCAGAAGCCACTCATTCAATCACTCTCACACCACATCAGCTAGCACCAAAGCCCGTCTGCAGCTACACACCCCACATTCACACAGCCTGATCAGATTTCCTTGCTGGCTCAACCCCGAGTTTCCCATAGCAGAGTCTCAGACATCCTAGTCCTTAAAATAATTTCGTCTTGGTGCAATAACTAAATACCAAAATAACAGCTTGAGCTGGGTGCCTCCAAGGAGGGACCCAGAACAAAGAAACCCTGGACAAAGAAACCCTTATGGTCTAAATATGGGAAGGTCTCGGAGTCATTGCCTGCTGAGTTGTCTCTGAATGTCCTGTCCCCTGGCTGAGCTATAGGTCCCTGTGTCCTTTGTTATGCAAAGGGTTGGCAGTTCTTGGCCTGTTGACTAGGGGTCCCACTACCCAGAGCTCAACCTGCAGCTTACAAACCAAGCTGCCTGCATTGAATATATTCCTCAACAATGAGTATAAAGTCTAGTTATAACAAATTGCTCCCGTGTCTCATACTCTAGTCACTGAAAATCTATCAAATGGGGGCGGGGGGGGGGGAATTTCTATCTTTATTGAGCTACAATAACCTCAGGTTGATGATTTATAAATAAAAGCTTCATCAACAGTACCAAAACTTTACTGAGTCCCATGGTACTGTTTTAGCATTTTGAGAAGTAGGTTCACTTACAGGAGAGATGAATTTATTAAGCTGAGATCTAAGCTTTTTGGAACAAGAAAGGAAGCCAACTATCCAGCCTGCTCTAAAATATCCCCAGTGATCAAGGGTCTGCATTTTTTCCTTTAAATTCATAATTACCTTTAGGATCATTTCTAGGTACTTTCATGTTCTTGGCCACTGAAATTTCTGTGTTCAAAATCTAAGGGGAAAACATTGACAGGTTTGACTCATCCAAGAAGAGATAATTCTGTATAATGATTTTGAATTTGATGTATGTGGAATAGATTAAAGAAGAATTCAGACATTTAAACTTTAATCTGAATCCTTTGTTTCTGGAAACTAATGTGAAGGATTTAGAGACGAGTTAGTGTTGCCTGTTGAAAATGTTATTTTGTTGAAATAAACCTCAGTTGAGTCTATAATCTCTGTCAGGAAGATATTCTGTTTGGAATATCGCAGTGCTGAGGCAATCACCAGTGCTGTTTCTGTCCTCACTACAACCTTACAGTATAGACTAAAATAACAAGATCAAAAAGCTTTGCTTCTAAAGACAACTCATAAATTGTATGTTATTGTATATTGTCATAAAGGTATGACATGTTGAAACTATTACATATATTCAGATATTCTGCAAAAGCACATCAAATCTAAAGCTGTGTATTCCCTATTTTTTAAAAATATATGTATATTACACATAGCATAAAATCTCTGATGATGTGCCTAACCAGCTGCATGCTTGAATCCTCCAATGCCTTCAAGAAAGCCCTAGGACACTTTCTTAAGTCAATACTTTTCTCTGAAAGTGGAAGAACTATTTAAAATAGTGTGTAACTTTTAGATTCCTTTTTATCTAGGTTCATGAGTACCATTAGATGTGTTCTAGATGGCTCTTTTCATGGTCTAGCTAAACCGTGCCTAGAATATACCCATATGCATTAAATCAAAGCAAAGACACCTGAAAATATTACTGTCCTGCACTTCCATTCCATTTCCACAGGTGTAATAGCAAAAAGTAAGTCAGAATGACTGTTGTCATACAGCAACAAGGAAACAGATTTAAAATTAGGTTTAAAACAGTGATTTGCACAGTCATATTAAGAATGTAGTATTTTAATTTGAACCATACCTAAGTTTATTCTTTGGCACTATAATACTCTTTTTCTCTCTCATTTTAGTTCACCTCCTTCAGTATTACTTCTTGTATTCCAAAGGCATTTTTTATTAGAAACTTCTACTGACTGCATTGAGTTTACATGGCGAGGTTTTGGTAGTGTGGGTTCTATGTAGGTGGCTGCCGTGAGAAGCTGCTAAAAGATTCTCCCATANCCCATAGCAGAGTCTCAGACATCCTAGTCCTTAAAATAATTTCGTCTTGGTGCAATAACTAAATACCAAAATAACAGCTTGAGCTGGGTGCCTCCAAGGAGGGACCCAGAACAAAGAAACCCTGGACAAAGAAACCCTTATGGTCTAAATATGGGAAGGTCTCGGAGTCATTGCCTGCTGAGTTGTCTCTGAATGTCCTGTCCCCTGGCTGAGCTATAGGTCCCTGTGTCCTTTGTTATGCAAAGGGTTGGCAGTTCTTGGCCTGTTGACTAGGGGTCCCACTACCCAGAGCTCAACCTGCAGCTTACAAACCAAGCTGCCTGCATTGAATATATTCCTCAACAATGAGTATAAAGTCTAGTTATAACAAATTGCTCCCGTGTCTCATACTCTAGTCACTGAAAATCTATCAAATGGGGGCGGGGGGGGGGGAATTTCTATCTTTATTGAGCTACAATAACCTCAGGTTGATGATTTATAAATAAAAGCTTCATCAACAGTACCAAAACTTTACTGAGTCCCATGGTACTGTTTTAGCATTTTGAGAAGTAGGTTCACTTACAGGAGAGATGAATTTATTAAGCTGAGATCTAAGCTTTTTGGAACAAGAAAGGAAGCCAACTATCCAGCCTGCTCTAAAATATCCCCAGTGATCAAGGGTCTGCATTTTTTCCTTTAAATTCATAATTACCTTTAGGATCATTTCTAGGTACTTTCATGTTCTTGGCCACTGAAATTTCTGTGTTCAAAATCTAAGGGGAAAACATTGACAGGTTTGACTCATCCAAGAAGAGATAATTCTGTATAATGATTTTGAATTTGATGTATGTGGAATAGATTAAAGAAGAATTCAGACATTTAAACTTTAATCTGAATCCTTTGTTTCTGGAAACTAATGTGAAGGATTTAGAGACGAGTTAGTGTTGCCTGTTGAAAATGTTATTTTGTTGAAATAAACCTCAGTTGAGTCTATAATCTCTGTCAGGAAGATATTCTGTTTGGAATATCGCAGTGCTGAGGCAATCACCAGTGCTGTTTCTGTCCTCACTACAACCTTACAGTATAGACTAAAATAACAAGATCAAAAAGCTTTGCTTCTAAAGACAACTCATAAATTGTATGTTATTGTATATTGTCATAAAGGTATGACATGTTGAAACTATTACATATATTCAGATATTCTGCAAAAGCACATCAAATCTAAAGCTGTGTATTCCCTATTTTTTAAAAATATATGTATATTACACATAGCATAAAATCTCTGATGATGTGCCTAACCAGCTGCATGCTTGAATCCTCCAATGCCTTCAAGAAAGCCCTAGGACACTTTCTTAAGTCAATACTTTTCTCTGAAAGTGGAAGAACTATTTAAAATAGTGTGTAACTTTTAGATTCCTTTTTATCTAGGTTCATGAGTACCATTAGATGTGTTCTAGATGGCTCTTTTCATGGTCTAGCTAAACCGTGCCTAGAATATACCCATATGCATTAAATCAAAGCAAAGACACCTGAAAATATTACTGTCCTGCACTTCCATTCCATTTCCACAGGTGTAATAGCAAAAAGTAAGTCAGAATGACTGTTGTCATACAGCAACAAGGAAACAGATTTAAAATTAGGTTTAAAACAGTGATTTGCACAGTCATATTAAGAATGTAGTATTTTAATTTGAACCATACCTAAGTTTATTCTTTGGCACTATAATACTCTTTTTCTCTCTCATTTTAGTTCACCTCCTTCAGTATTACTTCTTGTATTCCAAAGGCATTTTTTATTAGAAACTTCTACTGACTGCATTGAGTTTACATGGCGAGGTTTTGGTAGTGTGGGTTCTATGTAGGTGGCTGCCGTGAGAAGCTGCTAAAAGATTCTCCCATATCTGATGGAGCCAATGCCAGCTGGCTCCAAGAAAGACCCACCAGTGGCCAAGGCTGAGCCCATCAGTGACGGTGGTAGCACCTTTGGGATAACAGATTTGAGAGGGGGAGAATCTCTGTGCAACTGCAGTTGCAGACAGAAAAGAGAGGAGTGAGAATATGTGAGAGAAAGAGCTCTGCAGACTCCAAAAATAATGAAGGAGCTGGAGGAGGTAATTCAGGTGTGGAGCAGAGATTCCCCTGTGGCCTGTGAAGACGATGGTAATGCCAACTATTCTGCAGAANTTTGTTATGCAAAGGGTTGGCAGTTCTTGGCCTGTTGACTAGGGGTCCCACTACCCAGAGCTCAACCTGCAGCTTACAAACCAAGCTGCCTGCATTGAATATATTCCTCAACAATGAGTATAAAGTCTAGTTATAACAAATTGCTCCCGTGTCTCATACTCTAGTCACTGAAAATCTATCAAATGGGGGCGGGGNAGCAGTTGGATGCCAAAAGAGAACTGTGACCCTGTGGGAAGCCTATGCATGAGCAGTCTCCTGGCAGGACCTGTAGCCCAATGGAAGAAACAGCCCAAAGTGGAATAGGGCTGGCAGGGCTTGTGATTCTCCATGCTGGAGCAGTCAGTTCCTCAAGGACTGCACCCCATAAGAAGGACCCACACTGGAGCAGTTTGTAAAGAACAGTGGTAGTGACTCATGTTGCCGGAGTTCATGGCAGACCGTCTTCTGTTGGAGGGACCTGCACATCGGAGCAGAGGAAGAATGTGAGGAGTGCATCTTCTGAGGAGGAAGGAGTGGTGGAGACAACATTTGATGAACTGACCTCAAGCTACATTCCTTCCTCCAGCACCAGTGGGATGGAAGAGATAGAGAATTTAGTAGTAAAGTTGAGCCTGGAAATAAAAAGGGGGATGAAGGGAAGTGTTTATTTAGATTTAATTTGTCATTACCCTTCTCTTATTTGATTGGTAACAAATTAAATTATTTCCTCAAATTGAGTCTGTTTTGCTTATGCGGGTAATTGCAGAGCGATTTTTTTCCCTGGCCTTAACTCACAAGGCTTTCATTGTATTTTTTCTTCTCTGTCCATCTGAGGAGGTCAGTGGCTTGGGTAGNTAAAGCTGTGTATTCCCTATTTTTTAAAAATATATGTATATTACACATAGCATAAAATCTCTGATGATGTGCCTAACCAGCTGCATGCTTGAATCCTCCAATGCCTTCAAGAAAGCCCTAGGACACTTTCTTAAGTCAATACTTTTCTCTGAAAGTGGAAGAACTATTTAAAATAGTGTGTAACTTTTAGATTCCTTTTTATCTAGGTTCATGAGTACCATTAGATGTGTTCTAGATGGCTCTTTTCATGGTCTAGCTAAACCGTGCCTAGAATATACCCATATGCATTAAATCAAAGCAAAGACACCTGAAAATATTACTGTCCTGCACTTCCATTCCATTTCCACAGGTGTAATAGCAAAAAGTAAGTCAGAATGACTGTTGTCATACAGCAACAAGGAAACAGATTTAAAATTAGGTTTAAAACAGTGATTTGCACAGTCATATTAAGAATGTAGTATTTTAATTTGAACCATACCTAAGTTTATTCTTTGGCACTATAATACTCTTTTTCTCTCTCATTTTAGTTCACCTCCTTCAGTATTACTTCTTGTATTCCAAAGGCATTTTTTATTAGAAACTTCTACTGACTGCATTGAGTTTACATGGCGAGGTTTTGGTAGTGTGGGTTCTATGTAGGTGGCTGCCGTGAGAAGCTGCTAAAAGATTCTCCCATATCTGATGGAGCCAATGCCAGCTGGCTCCAAGAAAGACCCACCAGTGGCCAAGGCTGAGCCCATCAGTGACGGTGGTAGCACCTTTGGGATAACAGATTTGAGAGGGGGAGAATCTCTGTGCAACTGCAGTTGCAGACAGAAAAGAGAGGAGTGAGAATATGTGAGAGAAAGAGCTCTGCAGACTCCAAAAATAATGAAGGAGCTGGAGGAGGTAATTCAGGTGTGGAGCAGAGATTCCCCTGTGGCCTGTGAAGACGATGGTAATGCCAACTATTCTGCAGAACATGGAGGTCCACAGTGGAGCAGATATCCACTTACAGCCTGTGGAGGACCTAATGACAGAGCAGTTGGATGCCAAAAGAGAACTGTGACCCTGTGGGAAGCCTATGCATGAGCAGTCTCCTGGCAGGACCTGTAGCCCAATGGAAGAAACAGCCCAAAGTGGAATAGGGCTGGCAGGGCTTGTGATTCTCCATGCTGGAGCAGTCAGTTCCTCAAGGACTGCACCCCATAAGAAGGACCCACACTGGAGCAGTTTGTAAAGAACAGTGGTAGTGACTCATGTTGCCGGAGTTCATGGCAGACCGTCTTCTGTTGGAGGGACCTGCACATCGGAGCAGAGGAAGAATGTGAGGAGTGCATCTTCTGAGGAGGAAGGAGTGGTGGAGACAACATTTGATGAACTGACCTCAAGCTACATTCCTTCCTCCAGCACCAGTGGGATGGAAGAGATAGAGAATTTAGTAGTAAAGTTGAGCCTGGAAATAAAAAGGAGGATGAAGGGAAGTGTTTATTTAGATTTAATTTGTCATTACCCTTCTCTTATTTGATTGGTAACAAATTAAATTATTTCCTCAAATTGAGTCTGTTTTGCTTATGCGGGTAATTGCAGAGCGATTTTTTTCCCTGGCCTTAACTCACAAGGCTTTCATTGTATTTTTTCTTCTCTGTCCATCTGAGGAGGTCAGTGGCTTGGGTAGGTGCCTGGTGTCCAGACAGGATCAACACACCAGCATGGTGCTAATCAGTTTACTCAGAGTGACTATTAGAAATACCTAATGCTCTTCTAAGACTAAGCCCCCCATAATGTAGCAGTTTGTCCAGAACACTAGAAGGACTAAAAATAATGCTTTCTCAACAAAATCTCAGAATATAAAATATCTTGTTCATGTCTCTCCATATTGAATAACATTATTGTCTGCAAGAAGTTTCACCGAACATTAGCTATGTTTTTTAGTATTTGACAAAAATTCATCTGTTTTTATATGGCTGATTTATATTTTCTAGGATACTGTTACAGGGTTAATTTCTCATTATAGGCTAATTCAATGACTTATTTTCAGGAATTGTCTTTAAACAGTGCAGAAACTCAAAAATTTCAAGGTATTCTACAGACTTCTACTCTGTGAATGCCAGCTGAGTCATTTAAGCAGCAATCTCATTCCTTTGGCAAGAACCATAATAATAGATTTGGTAATGATAGAAGCTCTTAATATCAGAACAAAAACCTCACAGTCCTGCAATCTTAAGTTCATGCTCACACCCTTACAACTGTGTAAAATATAACAGTCTTCTATCAGTTTCCAGGTCTAGCTCTTCGGATTTTGTTGTATAGATAAATCTGAGGAGAGTTAGGACCTCTTGCAGAATGAAATGGAAGAAGATGACAATGATGCCTTAAAGGGTATGCTTAATATTTTTAAGAATTCACTTTAGCTAGATGTCTGGATAACTTGGGATATTAAGGGCCAGAAGAGCCTGTGTTCCAGTGTGTTTGCATTCTTGTGTATAGATAAGTGGGGTATAAGACTAAAACATAGAGGTAGGCTTCCAGGCCTACTAGAGGCTGGACATAGGTGGGGTTAGGTAATAAGGGACAATTCTATTGGATATTGGGGGAACATAGAAGTAAGATGAACTTTAATTGGATAGTATGGGGGATGGGCACTCTAGATGTGATAAAAATGGGGAGATTGTTACGATTTTTCTCTTTGGATCACCAGGCATTGACCAGTAAAGCTGCTTCTCCCCTTCACTCCATGTTTTTCAATTTTTTTTGTCTGTCACCCTTACGGCATTAACAAGATAACCAGTGCTGTCATTTAGTAAGTTTAAAGATATCATTTGTCACTGCTTAAAAGTTTGAGAACAATTGGCATCAAGAGTTTGACTGATGTCTGCAAAATGTTGAAAGGATATAAAATTAAACAATTTGGCAGCAAAAGGAAAATCTTTCCTTAACACTCTACTCTTACAGCTATACATTTTTTTGCAATAATAGTAGATATTATGAAGATATTGTTTAGTGGGCATGAAATGTCAGTTACAAACAATTTTTAAGTTTGTAATATTCCTGAAGTAGAACTTAAAATTTTTTACAGGTTTTGGGGGTAATATATATATTTTTCCACAGAAAATGCTGTATATACATGGTTTGTTTAATCAAAACAAAAGGTGCCTTTAGTAGTTTTCCAATAACTATTGAATTAGCACATTTAAGAGATCTAGAAACAAATGGGATAAATGTTCACCCTATAAAGCATCTTATTGTACATTTGTGACCTCTGTATAAATGAAACTCCCTTATACTAGCTGCAAAAGAAAGATAACACAGGTATCCTCCCAAAATGCCAGGATTTAGGAAAATTTATTTCTGAAGGCGAAAATGCTAAGAACATTTATTTAACAATATTACAAACACTAGGCCAGCACGTCTTAGACTCCTCACTACCCCTACACTAGCCCTTTAAGTCTCAAGTATTAAACTGTAATCGATTTACAGTTGATTTAGAAAGAAATAGTTGTAAAGAGAAGAGTAAATATGGATTAAGCATTGGAGGAGCCACTGAACAATGAAGTTCTTCCAGCAACTCGTAACTCATGAAAACATACCTGGCTTCATTTTTTTAGTAATTGCAGATCTACTGTATTGCTTGGGTTTATGTGTTTGTATAGAGTTTGTTGAGACCTGGAGTTGAGGGGGCATCTGGTATCACCTGTTTTTGTGTATGTGCATGAGAGAGAACTAAAACTGTCTCTTCGAGAGGGAGCATCTGGCATCATCTGCAAAGAGGCGAGCTCAAGCTGTTGAAACCATCTGTGAAGAGGAGAGATACAGAGCGATAGAGATACAAGCTTCAGAGACTAATATAAAGTATCAAAACTGAAAAACTATGTTCTTAAATAGCAAACCTGCTCCGAGTAAGTTCTTAACTATAGACACTTTTGGGATGCTGATAGAGAGTGAAGTTTCTCTAGTGACACAGCCATCCATCTCTGTAGCACATCAAATATTAGGACACACCAAATGTACGATGAACATCATAAGTCCACATAGGTCCATGTGCTGTAACAGGAAAAAGCCTTTTGACTTCTGATTTGAGATGAAAATGCAGACATGCCAATCTTCAAAACCATTCATTCCTAAGTCCCACCCAATCTCCTGACCTCTACTATTGAAACCAGTGCTAGCAAGTTCCTTATGTATCCCTTTAATGGATTTGTACAAATCACTGTGGTGTTTGTTGCCTCGGCTAATATAAAGAGTTCTCATTTTAAGCAACTTCTTGTGGCTTTTAAAACCTTCAAGGTTTGTGCCCACTACATCTACAGTCGCATATATACATCGAGGATGAAGATTCCCACTGCCATGCTGGTTGGAATCCTGGCTTCTGATTGCCTGTTTGTTGCATTTTTCACACAAACAATGATATTTTTTCATGTTCCCACTTCTGTGTGGAAACAACTCTAAAAAAATCCTCACTTCCACTTTAAATCCTTCCTTCAAGCCTGTTTTTGTGGCAGTGATAGAAACCACTTGTCAGTGATTAGCCAGCTGGTGTGACCACTGCTTATTGCACTGGTTACAGCTGTCTTACTGCTATTTTTCTGTTTCCACTCCATCTGTCTTATGCACCTGCTGTCTCTCATTTCAAACTTAAATTTAGGCTCCCTGGACAAAAACTCTCAGTTTGTTATGCTTGTACAGTGCCTAGCATAGTGTGTCCTTAGCTATGTGTTCTCCTTCAATACAAACTAAAATGCAATAAGCTGTCTGCGAAAGAGGGATGGCGAAGGTTCTTCATCTCAAGGTGGATTTATAGCATCTGTTCACGGATATGAAAGCCTGAGCAAGTTTAAACACTGCTGGTCATCTCGGAAAATTACCTGAGAAGTAGGATGAAATAGCATATTTTGATTTCCAGACTGTCATGACCGGACACTAGCAAAGGCCAAATAGGGTTATCTTTATACAGCAATGGAAAAGGTAAACTTGGGAATATATCTGATGGAGGAAGGACAAAAGTCTGTACTATAGGTATTATGACAGACATACTCATACTTGTACAAGTTACATGATATTATATAAAATATTTTATACAATTCAGAGGTGCATACACAATGTTTTTACTGCAACGTCATTTACATTACACTTGGCCACAGAACAGGCTGAGTAATAGCCACAGAATCGCAAAGAATATAAAGTAGAAGTTTTGAAGTTCTGTTTTAGTTTCATCTCTTAAAATTTTCCTTCTGATATATTGTGTCATTGCCCAATTTTAGAGGTACTTTAGGGATTTAACTTCATATTGATTTTTTTCAAAATTATTATTACTACTACTAAGATTAGAAGGACATCTGTTTTTCCAAGGAAGTTTTTCCGAATATTCCCAGGTCTAATTCAAAGGTATGCAATACCACATCACTATCCTGATTCAAACATAGTTCAATAATTTCTATTTATTGTAGAATCACATGGTTAAATCTGTGCATATGGTTGAGAAAGTGCTTCTGTGTTCCAGAATGTGATATCATGGAAAAACTACCTTCATGGGATTAAATTTCTTATATTCGTTTCCTAAAGTCAAATTTATGTGCTTAAATCTAGAGACATTCTATTTACCTGTTCATAAATTTGCAGTTATGTAAGAATAGAGATATCATGCTTTAAAGCATTATTTGAATGCTTGATACTTGTTTTGGACAACTACAGCTTGCATATAGAAGAAGCAGTAAAATAGGGCTGTGAATTTCATGTACAAAAGTTAAACTGCTGCTATCTGCACAGATTGTCTTATCCTGTTTTATGGATGTCTGCCAAAAGCTTAAGTTTACTAACTTTATATTGAAAATTTCCCAGATCTGGTCCTTCATAGTTTACTTTGATAAACTGCAGATGTGTATAATACAATAATGACAGAACTAGCAGAGATAATATGAATTAGTGGAAACTTATTATTATTAAGATTTAGCATGGCAGTATTATTTTCTGCGCTTTTATTCATGGTTTCTGTGTTATCTTTTCTGAACCTATAGCATTATTTATATGGTGCTAGGAAAAAAAAAGATAAGAATCTAGTCCTGAAGTATCAGTGAAAAGCAATCAGGTAAGACAATACATAAAAAAGGTAGAACAACTGAAAATCCAACCAAGCAACCAAGCATTAAACCTCCTCTACCAAAGAAAAACACCCGGAACAAAAGCTTCAGAAGTGCTTGGATTTTGTGATGTCTGCTGCCAGGAGCACTTCTCAAATAGAAATCTATCCTAGTAGCATCCAGATTCCCTGACTTGCTTTCCTCCTCTTCCCTCACCCCATATCCCCCTCCCCTTTTGCGTTCCAGGCAAAAAAAATCAGACATCACAGGCTGAAGTGAAGCAGTGAAGTTGTCCAAGAAATCATCTGATCTGGCTGATTAGGAAACTGCAACCCTCAGGCACACTGCATCTTGCCCCAGCAGGTAACGGTAAATTGGTACACCAGGGATTAAGTCTTTTAGACTTAAATGGAGAAAGGCAAAACAAGAACCACAGGCAGAAAACTGATTTGCAAATTCACAAGAGAATTGAGAAATATTTTAAGGCAGGTTTTTTTTGTTTTGTTTTGTTTTGTTTTAACACTGAGGGATTTGTTATCAGAAGGAACTGCCAAGTGAAATAATAGATCATTTTAGTTGACCTGAGCTGCTTTTTTATATGCTTTTATGCATATATTTTGTTCACCTGGAAGGTATTGTGGTGAATGCAAAATTATTTTGATTACATTACTTAATATAGTGTTCTTGTTTAACCCCAGCCAGAAACTCATTCCCACATAGTCATTTGCTCACTATCCCTCTGGAGAGGGAGGAGAGAGTGGGGAGGGTAAAAGTGAGAAAACTTGTGGGTTGAGAGAGAGACAGGTAAACAGGTAAAGCAAAAGCACACAGAAGCAACACAAAGCAAAGAATTCATTCACCACTTCCCATTGGCAGGCACATGTTCAGTCATTCCCTGAAAAGAAGGGCTCCATCTTGTGTAAAAATGACGTGATGACTAATATCATCACTCCAAGTTTCCTCTCCTTCCTTTTTCTTCCCCAGTCTTTTATGCTGAGCATGACACTAAATGCAGCAGGATATCCATTGGGTCAGTTGGGATCAGCTGTCCTGGCTGTATCTCCTTGAAAATCCTTAACTGACTCCTTGCCCCCTCTCTGATGAGATGGGATGAGATTCTGTAAAAGCCTCAACTTTGTGCAAGTGCTGCTCATCTATTGTGACAACATCCCTGTGTTATCAACGCTGTTTGCAGCAGAAATCCAAAACACAGCCCATAGCAGCTACTGTGAAGAAAATCAACTCTACTCAATCCAAAACCAGCACATATAGTACGGTACAAAATTGATTATATCTTCTGGTATTACGTTTGGGTTAGAAGTGACACCAGCAGGTGGAAGGTGATTCTCACCCTGTATTCTTTTCTCTGAGAATCCTATCTGGAGTACTGTGTTCGGGTCTGGAGGCCTCAGCATGAGAAAGATGTGGACCTTCTGGAGTGAGTCTAGAGGGGAGCAACAAAGAAGATCAGAGGGCTGGGGCACCTCTGCAATGAAAGCAGGTTGAGAGAGTTGTGCTGTTCAGCCTGGAAAAGAGAAGGCACCAAGGTGACATCATTGCAAACTTCCAGAATTTAAAATGGGACAAGAAAGGTGGAAAAGGATACTTTATCAGGTAATGTTGTGATAGGACAAGGGTAATGGCTTTACACTGAAAGAACTATATTAGATATTACAAAGTAATTCCTAACTGTGAAGGTTGTGAGGCATTGGAACAGTTGCCCACAGAAGCTGTGGATTCTCGGTCCCTGGAAGTGTTGAGGCGCTGAACAATCTGGTCTAGTGAAAGGTGTCCCTGGTAATGGCAGTGGGGTTGGAACTAGTTGATATTTGAGGTCCCTTCAAGACCAAGCCATTCTATGATTTGCAGTCTATTTGAGTATTAAGGTATTGAGTATTTAAGGTTATTCATTAAGTAATATTACTGAGAATTAAAAGTTTAGACCAACCCCTACCAAATCAAATTTTGGGGGGCTCGGGAATTTTTTATTCTGTGTTTGCTTGAGATTTCCCATTCATGACGACTTTCCTGAGGAATAATTTGCTGATCTTAGTTAATTTTAGGTTTCAAAACTTTAACAAAACAGAGCATGTAAACCCAAGTAAAGTTCCTCTCTGCTTGCCTTATGCCCTTTAAGAAAGTATGCTTTTCTTTCTGACGTTTAAGAATATTGGCATGGTAAGTTAATTTCCCTGAAGTGGTAGGGAATTTGCACTAACAGTATAATAAGTTAGATAAAGTTTCTCAAAAATAAACCGCACTATTTTCCCATCCACACAAACAAATGTTCTAAACACCTCAAATTTTCAGTTTGGCAGTATTTCATCTGTGCCCTATTGGTGGGGGCACTAATATTTGTCTCTGATAGTCTGATAGTTGGAAGTTAGACAATTACAGTTACTAATTTGTGTGATTGTTACTTCAGGCAGTGATCAAAACTCTGTAACAACAACAGCTATCAGCCAGAATGCAGGTGCCAAATAGTGACAGGGTTAATTTAATTTAATTTAATTTCTGTAATTATTCATATTTCTACTTTTAGAGTAGCACAGTCTCTTTTTTTTTTTTTTTTGGCAAGAAAGATGATTAAAAAGCCAGTAGTGTTACTGATTAATCTATGCTTCTTCATTACTTTCCACCACTGTTTATTTTCTGTGTGTTCTGCACCAACACCCTTAATTTCTTTTTTTTCCTTTTAACAGTTACCAAAAAAATCCCCCTAATTTAGCAATGTTTCTGAGTGCTCTTTGTTTCTGATCAGAGGCTATTTCAAAGTCATTAACTTGCTAAATTAATACAGCTGGAAAGCACTAATTCAGGTGTGGGGGTTCTTTTTGTAGTCTTTTAATGCTAGTAAACATATTGTGCAGCAAATGAATTGGTTATAGGCTAACTTGATCCAGGAGATTTTAGTTCTCAGAAATCTAATATTTGAAAGAAACAGTCTGGCACTGGGCTTCCCATGAGCTAACTAGTTCTATATTTTGATACAGTCATTGGTTTCAGTAAATAGTGAAGATTTCAAGGGGTTTACAAAATTCAGAATGCTCCCTCTAGTCTTTCTGTATTAAGAAAAACAGGAACCAGAGCACAGTACTTTCCTTCCTATACATGGTTGCTATGATAGTATGTTCATCACCAAATACTGCTGCAGAAGTCTATTTGCACAGTCTTGAGGTGGAGATTAATAAACAGCAGAGCCTGTGTTTTAGAATGCAGTTCAGTCTATGATTTGGTCATAGAGCCATATGAAAACATCATAATGATAATTCCTCTTCAAGGATCTTTCGACCATGACATCAAGAGTGATGGCTGAAACAGTCTATTATCTGATTCCATTGCTAATTTTCTTTCCAAGTACATAATGTTTAGAAAACTAATTCATATTTCATTAATCTGTTATGTTGGACTAATGACTTTAAAGTCTTCTGTATTTTGTAGATATGCAGAAACACATAATGTCTGTGGTTTGTTGTTTTGGATTTTTTATTAATATTTGTATCAACCAGGTCTATCCTCCAGTCATAAGTGTATTCCCCAGGGAAAAAGAAAAAAAAAAAAAAAGGAAAAAAGAAAAAAACCCAAGAGAGCAACACTGAAGAACATCAGCACCATTAGATGTTTACTTCTGAAAGTGAGCTACTTCAAATTACATTTATATCCTTATGTCATTGCAACCATTGCCTTTTTTAGCTATTTAAATTTGCATAATATACTTTGATGTTTAGCTCAGACATTCTTTTTTAACAATCTACCATCACATTCTGTTTATTTATTTATTTATTTAAGCTAAATATTAAGCTACTATTCCCCTGCGCCCATGTCTGGATTAGATGGAAACTTTAACAATATGAAATCAGTGGAATGATATCTTCTTACTTGAGATCAAGATGTCTAATACAAGAAATAAATTTCTGACTCAAGAAGGCAGTCCATTAAAATGTCAGTCCATCACTTACTTCTCTGCCTAATTACCAGAAGAACATCTGGATTTGTTTTCTATTGTTTTTTCCAGTTAAAAATGAAATAAAATAGAAAGAGGAAGGGGGGGAGGAGGAGGCAAGCAAGCAGGAAAAAGAAAGGCAAAAAAGGAAAAAAAATCACATTGATTTATAAAAATGTGTAGATGTTTCCCCAGTCTGCCATTAGTGTTTTTGTTGTCTATAAAAGGACCTTGATCACACAAGTTAGAAAGAGAAGGAGGCTAGCCATATAAATTTTTTGTCTTGGATTCATTTCACATATATCATTTTAATTATATGAATTTTGGGAAGAGATTTACAGAGATTACAGGTTCAGGGTAAGGGAATGAACCTCAAGAATTTCGTCACAGAATGAAAAATTCAAGAATGGTTTCTATGGAGCAGCAATATCCCAAAGATACTCCTTTGCCAGTGTCCAGGTTTGGTGGAAAAATTATTGGTTAATAAATAATGGATACAGATATATTAAAGAAATAAGAAATTATTATATGTGGAGCAGCCACAGGAGTAGAGGGATGATGAGCAGAGCACGTGGTGATTTCCAAGATGGTGAACGCTGGAAACCCAGGCACCGAGACCGGTTCCTCCTCCAATGAACTCCCAGGCTCGAAAGAGAGCGAAGAGCTGGAAAACCTCAGGTTATATAGTCTTTGGTCCTCCCAGAATGCCTTGCCCTGCGCACCTTCCCCAGTCCACCCTGAAGAGGGGCAGGCTCACTCTTCATCGAGTTCTCATTGATCTCTCTGGTCCTGTCTCTGCCCCAGCTCCACCCTGGCTCCGCTCCAGAGCCCCCCGCTGGTTGAAAAAACATGATGGCCATCACATGCTCCCACCACGTTGCCACCACTGCAGCCACAGACTGACGGACTGGAGCAGGCTTCCTCGCTGCTGCTGGTGCACACCTGTGCGCCCTGTTTGGGGCCGTGCTCAGCCCACCACCGCCTCCCCATGCTGCTCAGGATGCCCATGGCCATCCCAGCTTGCCACCAGCGTTCCTGGAAACATCCCAGCTCCCCTTGCTGCCTTCTGGCGGTCCCAGCGCCCGTACGCCCTTCGGGGCACGCCTGCTGTGGCAGCAGAAGAAGGGAAGGGGGGAAGAGCCACCACTTCACCCCTCCCGCACCTCTTGCCCATCATGGCTGAAACCCTCAGTCTCAGTTCTGGTCACGAGGGCCAGGGCCGTGCTCAAGAAAGGAGGAGCTCCTGTGGTCGCCGTTCCCCCCTCTCGTGGAATGGTGCCTGTCGCTGTTCTGCAGCTGGGCGGTGAAACTGAGACACTGCCGAGAACCAAGCCAGCGTCCCGTCCAGAGAGTCTGGGGCCTGCCAGACAACAGCCTGCCACTGCGGCCACAGCCGCTCACCTGGAACCAGCACCGCTGCTCCACCCAGGCAGCAGTTGAGCCCTGCTCCAGGGACGGGAAACAGGGGAGCACTACTCTGGACACTCATGGCTGTCCTGGCATCCCAGCACACTCCAGGCAGCCCTCACCCTCCATGGCACCACACCGCCACCACCAGAGTGCACTCTGTGCTCCCCAGCAGTGGTGCCCGCACATCGTGCCCCAGCGCCGGCCACCAAGCCCCGCCCCTCCCAGGACACAGACCAGGAATAGGATTGGGACCGACCCTGCCCTTCTGGGCTGGGCCAGGCCGGCTGGGATCCTGCACAGCCACACCGGTACTCCCTGCAATCCCGGTGCCCACAATGGCAGGCACGCCACGCCGCAGATCTTGCCGAGCTCCCGGGAACCCCCCAGCTCCCCTGGCCTCCCCATACTGCAAAAACCTCTCTTTCCTGGTA
The DNA here is from genome assembly GCA_013399895.1 of Serilophus lunatus. NCBI lineage: Eukaryota > Metazoa > Chordata > Aves > Passeriformes > Eurylaimidae > Serilophus > Serilophus lunatus. The sequence goes on along the minus strand of VXBA01003634.1, from coordinate 52,536 downwards.
ATCCTGGTCCCCCTTGGCATACTTGGGCATTCCTGGCTGTCTTTGCAGCCCTGGGGTCAGTGTGTACCTCAAGATCATGGTCTCTTCAAACCCCCCCTTTCTCCGTCCTCCCCACTCCCAGCTCAATACATCTCTCCCCAAACCCTCACTTCCCCCAAAGAAGAAAAAGCACATGGACCAAGATGGGACAATAAGGTAGGGGCAGGGGCAGGGGCAGGGGCAGGGGCAGGGGAAGGGTGGGGAGGAAGCAGGAAGGAAAAAATCTTTTATTTAACTGGGTTAATAAAGGAAAAGTTTTCCCAGTCTTGGCAAACCTATGACAGCCAGGCATTACCTTCTGTCTCAAGTATTACTCAAGGAAAGGTATTTGTTTGGTTTGTATTCAGAAATATACAAATAATGAGAGCTAAAATACTCAGAAAATATAACACATAAGCTAAGAGCTTTATTATTCTTTTGTACAGTATTTGGGATTGTTAATTGGTAATGAGAATTTTATATCCATATCTTTATGAAAACTCTTATTTATGACATTTTAGTCTAGCAAGGTCAACAAATTACTCCTGTTCATTCATCTATATACTCTCCAATTTTTGTTTGCCTCAAACACCATTTTATCTATGAAGTTATAATTTAGCGATGGCTAGAACTAAGATTAATTTTCAGATTTTTCCTACCACTGTACTCACATTTCCTTTCTCAGAGAAAAAAGTAAATTAGTCATCTTATAGAGAAGAAGACATTTGAGTTTTGAAATCACCATTTAAATACAATATGAACTTTTGCATCTGCAATTGTTTAAGGAGGAGGAAAAATTATTAAGATCTGTAAGGAATCAGATATCTTGTGGGACTGTAAATGGTTTCTGCTTGCTTTTAAAAACAACATCCCTTATAGGCTTGTGTGCTGTTAAGAAAAGATGTATTTTACAAACAGAGCATATCTTTTAGAGTACTGTAGTGCAAATTGCACCTACAGAGGGGCCTTCTGCCTGAATGCGAGGTTCTTCCAGCCCTCTGATGTAAAGTAAAATTAAAATTACATTCAGAAAGAATCCCAGGTGCAGAAGCAAAGACAGCCTGGAGCTATTATTTTTTCACACACTTACTGCCTTTCAGAATGTTTCAATGCACAATATCACCGAACGAGAAATGCTACATTTTTTTATTCAAACCAATCTTTTAAGATCAGAGCAGCCATCATATTTGAGTGAATAACCTTATCTTGACACACCAGCTAGTAACCCTAGTAACCTACTATAGGATACAGCGTACTTCAATAAACACAAGTTGGTCTCACCATCCTTCGATTTTAGCTCACTCTCTCTAGCATGAGGACATCTGTGTTACAATCAATAATGAGACTGGTCAGTCAGGAATAACTGTCTTTAACAAGTGTAGGATAAACTCTGTAGTGTTCCATGTTGAAGTAGGTCATAAACAGAACAGTAATGGAGTTTTTGAAGAGGATATAGAAATAAATCAAAAAGACCTTTATTCCCTCTTGGAGATATAGTCTAATTCATGGCCAGTGTCCTAATAAGCCAAAACGAAATTTGAAAATATTGGTAGGTAGAACTTTTCTGACTACACGGTAGCAGACAAATCACAACTTCTCAAATTAAAAAGTAGAAATCTTTGATTATTGTTTAATGTAATATATCTTTCTGATAGAAGAGCAAAGCACATTTATTCTCCTACTATGAAGAAAAGTTCATGCTTTCTCAGCTACCTGATGTATTCCAGATATTGATGTACAGTTTGAAGTTTTAGTTGAAAGAAACAGGATAAGGATTAAAATGGAAATGACACAAAGAAAGCATTCTTGCAGATTTTATTGGAATAAATGTGTATTTCTTAATTAGCCATTAATCTTCTCACATCTCAGGTTTCATGAAGTCAGCTTAAGTAAATAAGAGGGACTGAAAAAAAATTGTAAATTTTCTAATCTTGTTTTACTTGATTAAAAGTAATTTTAGAAACTTCGATCTAGCAATGTACTGAGAATAAGATACAGCCAATGAAGAGTAACAGGGAGCTATAGATCCTTGGATGTTGATATATACATATATATATATATGTACACACACACACACACATATATATATATATGTGTGTGTGTATCTTTTGTGACAAGTCACCTTTAGAAGAGCAAAAAACAAGTATTAGCCATATAAAAAAAAGTTTTCTATGTTAGGAGAAAAATTAAAGCCAAAGAAATATAAAAATGTGAAAAAGAACAGAGATCTGTCTAAATCAGTATCCCATATTCTTTTACCTATATCACCTCTTCACTGACAGTGACTTTTATAAGTATGTTCTTACAGCTGATTCCAAGTGCAGTGGGTGGAAGGGACAAGAAATGTTTCATTTAGTGGCTATTATGCTTCATCCAAAAGGTACACCTTCAAGACAGAGTGGGCTGAGTTTCCATTTTGTAGAGAACGAAGAAGTTGCAGAGTAAAGCAGAAAATTTTAAATCTCTGAAACCCTGAAACTGTGTCACAACCAGATTAAATGCTACAAACTGTAAATTGCTCTGGGCTGGAAATGAGAGTGCTTTGGTCATATGATTAGCAGAAAGTATTTCTTATTTTTGTACTCTTAGATCTTTTTTCTTCTCTTGCTGCATATTGGTACCAAGGGAGAATAAACATGAAGAGAATTCATAGGTCATCTATGGTCACCAATAAGACTAATCTGGTTTAAAACTAGCATTGCTCTTTTTAAACATTTGTGTAAATAACCCTAGTTAACAATGAGGAACGAAAGATAAATTAAAGAACAGCTTTTTACTTACTGCTGTTATCCTCAATGGTGTCCACAATTCAGTAACATTCTTTTGTTTTTAACTAAGGGGGGGGGGGGGGGGGAG